>PVKB01000298.1:396855-616119 GCA_004027205.1 Ctenodactylus gundi | reverse complement strand
ACTTGTCCCAATGGCAGAGATGTCTATGTTGTTTCTGCTTTTCTTGATGATTATGGTAGAGTTTGTTCTCCAAAATACTTGTTACCATATGTTATATCCAGCGGTTTTGAGTTGGAAAGCTGAGAGGTTCTCTAATAGGGTTCCGGCAAAAGCAACCCCTTGGAGGCCCAGTCCTAAACACTGCACCTGTATAGAGGAAAGCCCTGTATCTCACGTCTCAAATGATCCAGGCAGCTAAGGTAGGTAACAATCTCTGCTGATACTCATTAACAGTCTTGGCCTTTCTAACTTCTTAACTTACACATTCCTGGAAGAGCCACAGAACAAAACTTTTCCTCAAAAAAACCAATTCTCATAGAATCACTACTGAGGCACCGTGTTCTAGGTTAGAGCCTTCAGTTCTGCAATCTTAGATAGGAGAGAGGATCCTGTTAAAGATCACATTGTCCATACTGAAAACTATTGTGTAAACCAGAACACTTTAGATATAGAACTTCTTTTCCACTCTTTTAATCAATGATTTAGGCGTCTGTTTCTGCATATCTGCATGATGGCAACAGCCTCCTACCTGCCATAGCAAACTCCCTTTCTTTAACAAAACTTGGGTTTGACTCCCAGTTCATTTTTCTGGTTTCTTCAGATCCCTCATTTGCTACAGACCACATATGCTTGCTTGCTGTTGCTTGCTCTCCTGGTCCGCTTGGTCTGACTCTACTCCTACTCTTCCCTCTTCTGTGATGACCCACACTACTACTGTTCATTGCTTCCTGTTCATATTCTATTTTTTCCATCCTTTGAAATACAGCTTATGGAGTTGGCCCTGATTCACCCTCCGCTGATGTATTCCCATAGCTTTTGATGTATGTAGTTTGTATTACATTTTGTGCTGGTACTATTGTTACTTGGAAAACATTTGATCTCTCCCATTTAAATAAAAACCCTTCAAGGGTAGGAATTATTTCTTTTCACTTGTATCCTCCCCATCCTCCACTGAGTGAAGCTTAGCAAATGCTTATTGAAATGAAACAATTGCAAAAGTATTAAACTTTTTCCTGTAACTCTTCTGCTTCAGCCAGGTTGGCCTCTGTCACATGACTTCCTTCCTTCCTTAGTGCTTTTATTACCCTGTCAGTCCCTGCACCTCCTCTAGCATTCAACTCAGGACTGACTGTCCAGAAGTTATGCTCAACATTTGCTAATTTGTTTCTTCTGCAGGGTTTTCTTCTCTTTTCCTGAGTTTATGGAAGGTAGGGGGACTTAAGGGGAAAACCTTAGAAGTTGTTGCTGGTTTTGGGGAGAGTGGGGATAATATAATCTATTTCACAGATATTGTGAGATATTAAAATGTGAGATTATTATCAAATAATGGCATGCAGCAGGCCCAATCATCAACAAAATGATAAGCTCATATAGGATAGGAATATTCTTTTCTTCCCTCTGGTCAGTTCCCTTTGGCTCGTCTTTCTTCCCATCACTACCATACATAAGAACACCAACATCTACTTCCATCTTCCTCACAAATATAACTATTTTAAACTTCAGGCTTAAGAAAATGTCTGTCTTCTCAGATGCTGAAGAGCAGCTCCCACACTGGCCATAGAGCAGAGCACCATGCAACCGATCAGAGGCCCCTCTTAACCCGAAAGGCCTGAAACAGTGGCATTACTGGAGTGAAGTGTGTCTCTGAGTGTCTGTGTGAGGTCAGTGCCAAGTGAGGAAAGTCTGAGTCACTGCAGCTGTGGAGACTGGCTACACTAACATCTTTGGACTTATCCTGCCCCCAAGTGGCCACTGGCAGTGACACCTTTCACTAAACTTTTTAAAAGCTCTTCTGTAATGGCGACAATGGATGAAATTAAGAAAGTTCAATGACTGAAAGTCAAGTAATGCCTAAAGCAGACCCTCTCAGCAGGAACCCTAAAGCAGAGTTACAAACAGAGGTGTGTATAAAGTGAAATTCTCGGTGTAGAACAATTGCATTTTTCTCTTGTCATAAAATTTCTAAGTTCAAGGCTCGGGAAATGGAACTCCTGTCCAGTCACGCACAGTTTCTCTAATTCCATAAAGGCCACAACTTTGAGGCCACACCTGTACTGTTACAAATGAGCCTCATGTGGCTGTCCTTGGGTATCACGGATGGTTTTCATAGATTTTGGGAACATCTGAAATTGTATGCAATTTCATCTCTGCATGTAAAGATGTATTTTAGTTAGGTAGGGGGAAAGGATAGGCTCTTAGCTTTTGTCAGACTCTCTATGATCCCCAAAATATCAATGTCCTCTACAGAGACTCTGGAATCATAGTATCTTAGCCTGCCAGTTTACAATCAGCATTTTCTATTTTTTCTCAGGTGGAGTAGCCATATTATATTAACTCGGATAAGTCAGCAGCGCAAGATAAAGCTTTTTAGGGACAACCACGCATAGACATTCAATCACTGTCCTCAAATTCATATAACATGAGAACTTCCACCAGTTCACAGCATTGGGGCAGTCCCAGCTGACTTTATATTTGCCTCATTTGTTGAGGTAATTTTTGGGTGCTGGGGAAAAGCAAAAGATGGTTAAAAGAAGTGGAGGGAGTGATGGTGGTTATTACCATGTGGACTCAGCAAAGAGAAGTGAGTGCAGGAACAGACCAAGTGGCGACCTTCAGGGTGATGAGCTACAAGAGGGTTAAACCATTACTAGAACTGTAATAAGGTGAGGAAATTTACATTGTCTGAATTTAATTATTCTCAGGGAGAATATTGCTGTAATTCACTTATTTGCCATTTGAACAATTATTAATTTTGTATTTTTTATGAGCCAGGCACTGATTGAGATCATCAAGAAAAGAGACACTTTGGCCACATGTAGTCTAGTGGGAGAAACAATATACAATCAAAACTCACAACTGTAGAAAATACTAATGATAGGACAAAAAATAAGCACCATAGGAAGATTTTATTTTTAAAAAGATGGTTGTTGATCAGAAGCTAGAACCAAGTGGAATGAGTCATGTAAACATTTGTGGGAAGATTGTTCCTTATAGGGGAAGACAAAAATTCAAGGTCCTGATGTAGGAATAGTCTGGAAGAACAGCAAGAAGGTTAAAGCACAGTAAGAAAAAGATGACTGTCTGGTAGCTTGCTCAAGTAGCAATAGGTCACACTATACATGCTTTGAGGAAATGATGGTTCACTTATTGCAAGGCTTTGGTTTTGCTCAGGGAGTATCCAAGACTGTGGCAGATCTTAGGCTCCTTTTTCTTTCTCTTTTTCTTTGCAAGGCTTTGGTTTTGCTCAGGGAGTATCCAAGACTGTGGCAGATCTTAGGCTCCTTTTTCTTTCTCTTTTTCTTTGCATCTGTCTGATCCTCAAGGATTACTGAATTAGTATTTTGAAAATACGTGTTTGAGGTTGTGGTATGCTATCAGCATGCAGGGGATGGTCACATGTTTCATCCCAGTCCTCCCACCATGCTTTCTTGTATTGTCTTGGTAGAGACTAGTGGGGAGAGGGACAGAAGACCGGGAGTTCTATAGGCAAAGTTCAGGAAGAGCTTTCTCTGCCTGTAGTGAGCATGACTCTTTCCCAGCCCTTATCTGCCATCCAGGGATTCTGCTATTACAGACTATTCTCATCAAGCAAGAACAGCTTACGGTATGAAAAAAAGGTTCAACTCTTACTAAAAAATGAAATACTAATGGTTCACATAAAAGTAGGAGACAGTGGGCCCTGTCTCAGTTTGAGTTGCTATAAAAAAAGTACTATGAACTGGATGACTTATAACAGACATTTATTTCTCACAGTTTTGGAGTTTGGATGGTCCAAGATCAAGGTGCCAGTAGATTCAGTGTCTGGTGAGGGTACATTTCTTGGTTTCCAGATGGCCATATTCCTCTCTGTTTTCTCACAGTGGAGGGAGCAAACAAGATTCCTCTGAATTCTTTTATAGGGGTGTAAATCCCATTTATGAGGGCTTTGCTTTTCCTCATGACCTAATTCCTCTTAATCCTATCACACTGATGGTTAGGATTTGTTATGGCTTGGATCTGGAATGTCCCTCAAAAGTCTCCTGTATTTGGATGTTGTAGATTATCTATGGATTTATTGCTGTTTGGAGGTAGGGCATGGTCAGGAGTGGCAGACTGCGGAGCGTGTGGGGAATCACTAAGGATGTGGCCTGAAAGGACATACTTCTGTTCTGTCCTCTCCCAGCACTCCTATCCCTCTTGGATGCCATGAACAGCTGTTCTCTACTAGACTCTTCCACCAATGCTGACCACCATGAATGAACTGAGACCTCCTGAAACTGTGAGCTAAAATAAATCTTTCCTCCCTTAGGTTGTGGGTATTGGGTATTGTGTCCCAACAATGAGAAATTGACGAAAACGGGTTTTAACATAGGAGTTTTAGAAGAACAGCAGACCATAGCACACCTTCTTAGCTCTGGGACAGGTCTCGAATTATTTCACATGTAGTGTTTTCAGCTCTTTGTAAGTAATGAGTTAGGAAAAACTTTTCCAAGCAATTAATTTGGCAGAAAAGGCAGACTTTATTGAATCTCTTTTTCTTTGGTTTGTGTGTTCTAAAGGGGCATAAGGGAGAAGTTGTATTACATTTCTACAACTCTAGAGTTCCAGGATTATTTTCTGACAGCCAGTCCTGGTCTGCGTTGATGACTTGGTATTTCTTGACCAGTTCAGAAAGAAGGTCCTGCAGGCACAGGAAAGAAGGCCCTGACTAGGGAAAGGTGTGTGTAGCCCTGAGGGCACCAAACTCAGCACCGTGCCCACTTCTGTAGCCCAATACTAGCCCAGTGTAAATGCTGCATTGAACAAAAGAAGCATATTATAGCTAGCCTGCTGCTTACTTTCTCTGTGACCTCAGGCCCATCACTTTTCTCTAAGCTCAATGTTTCCACCTTTAGAGTGGGAATGATAATGATCTAGGCTATTGAGTATTTGAGTAGAGAGCAATAACATATGACAACTGAAACCACTTAGTTCTTTAAAACATTATGCAACTATAAGGGATAAAAGATGGTCTCCCAGATGTCTACACAGATATGAATATTGTAGACAATGGAAACCATGCCATTTCTTTCTCTTTTTTTTTTGCTAAGTATTTTTTCCAATAAAGTATGTGATCCAAGTTGTACGAAAACATATTTTATCTGTACTTCTTAATCACTCTATATTAATTTTACTGAAAAAATACAGGCTGTATTCAAATGATTATCACTAGTGATGGAGATAAATCAAAGTCCAAAATATTATTTGACGTGGAAAACACTAGACTTAGAAAATTATCTATCTGTCTCTTATTTTTGAGACAAGGTGCCACTTTGTAGTCCAGGCTGGTCCTGAACTCACTATATAGTCTTCAAACTCACAGATATCCTTCCACTTTAATCTCCTTTGTGCAGGGATTACAGGCATTGCACCATCATGTACAACTTATGTAGTGCTGGGGAATTAAACCCAGGGCCTTGTACTTGCTAGGCAAATGCTTTAACCACTGAGCTATGCCCCAGCCCATAGACTTAGAAGGTATTTAAAAAGTATTTTCTTTCTGCAGAGATTAATTTATATAATACATAAATAAAATGGTTAATGTAAAATTCAATGCAGAATTGAAAAGCCAATTGAGAAGGAACATTTTTCTAGGCGGTAAGGTAGAGGAGGAGAGTAGGGAGACAGGTTATCTAGAGGATTGGATGAAGAAGGAAGTGGGGCTAGGGAGGTATTGAATCTGTTTAGATGGCCCAAGGAACCATACCAAGGAATGCTCCTTCTTAATACCCCAAGAAATCAAGAGAAACACTTGCCCTGACATGAAAATAGAAGAGGAATCATGAATAAAAAGACTTATCGGCAAGCTACAGAGAGTAAGGAAAATCTAAGACACTAAAATCAAAAAATGTTCTAAAACGTATCTTAAAAAATCTACTTAGACTGTAGTAACTTTGTGCTCCCACATATGTATGTGAATTTTTTTTTTTTTTCAAGGTACTGGATTCTTAAAAGACAGACAGTGACTCAAAAGCAAACATATATGCACTTCTGGAGATGTCAAATTCCCCTCCACAAGCATTGTCTCATTGTGCATTCTGCCAGCTATATATTAAAATATAGCCTCATCCACAAGATACTTTGTGATACTTTTTAACATTTGTCAATCCAATTGGTGGGCAATGCTATTTGATATAGTGTTAATCTTCATTTCTCTAATTATGATTAAACTTGAGTATATTTTTTTGTGCTAACGATCACTTAAACTAAAAAATTACTTGTTCATTTCTATATAGGTTTTTGGTCTTTTTAAACACTCTCTTTTTCATTTCTAAGTCATATATATGTGTATATGTATGTATGCTAGAGATATTAGCCTCTTCCTTTAATATAAATTTCAAATACCTTCTCCTAGTGTTTAGTTGTCTTTTGGCATTGCCTATGACATTTCTGCCATGTCGACGATTTTTATTTTGATGTAGTTAAATTTTTCTGTAGTTAAATAAGTTATTTATTGCACTTGAATTTTAAGTCATAACCTTTTATTATGCTGAGACTATCAAAATTGTATTTTAATATTTAAAAATATCATTCTTTACATTTAGATTCCTTTTCCATCTGGAATCTCTTCCAGATGGCAGACCAATTACCCTGTACCAATTTTTGAAATAAAGCCCATCTTTGCCCTAGTGATCTGAGATGTCACCTTTGGCCTATGATAAATTCATATCTGTACCTGTTCCTATTGCTAGTCCCTGTGTATGTATATTACTGTGCCCCTGTCACTTGTTGCACTGCACTAACTAGATGTAGTGCCAGGTATCTGATGGGGTTTATTTTAGATAAAGAAATGGACAGAACGACTGTGGGTTGGGTGGCAGCAACACAAGTCATTTGTCAAGTAAAGCGGGGGCCTCTCTCCATGTTGGAGGATGAGGGAGCAGCAAGAAGAGCCGAATTTAATCGAAAGAACTTTTAACTCACAATCTTCTAGAACTAAAGAAATAAAGGAGAACTTGAGGTTACTGAACTAAATAGAAGATAGAAAATGAGGTAAAAGCAAGAACTAATCCGATATAGGATGAGTAAGTCGTTGCCAGTTTGACTAGGCTCTGGCACATAACAAGTCACCAAGCTTTCTATAAAAATAGCTATGAACTTTAGACAATATTTAAAAAACCAAGCCCCGAGGATTAAGAGGCTGAACAACGGTAGATAGATTTTGGAGAGAAGTTGAAATTAGAGTATATGACCAGGAGGGAATAAGTTTACCACTTTTGCTCTGAGGGTGGGTGCCATTATAGCAGTGTGGGGGAAAAAACCTGTCTTTTGCTGGATTTGCCAGGGGAAAGAGACAAGGGAACCAGGGCTTTCAGACAATAAGGAAGAAACCCATGAAAGGAAAAAAAGTCAGGGAACACCATATTCTGTTTAACTTAAATTAAGCTTAGGCACTTAGCTAACTCTTGCACTACACAAGTAAGGAGCAACTGAAAACAGCCTGTAGTTTAGGCTTAGATAAAGGTGTGGGGGGGGGGGGGATGAAGGAGTGGCTAGGAGGGTGAGAAAGGGGAGGGGAAGGGAATGGGAAGCTGAGGCGTTAGGTTGTGCAAAAGATTCTCGAGTTTGATGTGACCACTATGTACTGCAAATGCACACTAATAAAAAATTGAGGAGACTGAGATCTGAGTCTTTGTTCATTGCAGGTACAACATTTACAGTTTGAGTCCAACAAAGCCAGTTGTATAAAATATAAACGTTCAGAGCAACAGAATAGAGTCTAGAGTCTTTACAATACAATTTTCACAAAATACAATCCAAATGTTTTGGGATAAAAAAAAATTTATGACTCAGTATTGAAAGAAAATATAAATCAATACATGCAAACCCCAACATAGTAAACATGTTGAGTCTCTCAGATAAGGATTTTTAATAAGCATAATTAGAATTATGCTCAATAAGGAACAGAAAATATATTCACAATGAATAAAAAATAGGAAATATAAATAAAGGAATAAAAAATATAAAAAGACCATGGCCTGAAAAATAAATACCTAAATAAAAAAATTACCACATAGTCTCAAAAACAGAATGAAAACAAAAGAGGAAACATGACTTAAAAACAGATCAATAGAGATATGGAGAGGAGAGAAAACTCTGAACAACACCAACCAATGAACAAATAGAACAAATTAAAAAGGGTAAATATAAGTAATAGAGTCCTTGAAGGATAGAAAAGAAAGGATGAGGCATTATTGAATAAATAATGGCAGGAAATTTCCCAATTTGGGTTAAACATATAAATTCATATATGTAAGAGGCTCACTGAATCCCAAACAGGGATTCTAAGAAATCTATGCTTAGTCACATCATTGTTGAGCTTCTGGAACACCCCCCCCCCAACAAATTCCTTGAGAGCATCCATAAAAATGATCCTTTATATACAGAGAAAAATGATGTAAGGACTATAACTTTTAGTCAGAAACCATGGAAGGCCAGAAAACAGTGAAATATCTTCATAGTACTGAAAGAAAAAAAAAACAACCTTGTCGATTCATAATTCTATATACAAGTACTATGGTGAAAGGGAAATTTTCAGACACATAACTACTAAGGGAATTAGTCCAAAACTATGCTGTAAGAAATACTGGGATTCTTCAAAGCTAAAGCAAATAATAGACAACTGAAATTCAGGAATGAATGAGGAACATTACAAATGGAAAATATGTGTTAATACAGGAGACTACATTTCTCTTACTGTCTTTAAAATATGTGTTTGCTTAGGGACTGGGGATGTAGCTCAGTGGGTAAAGCGCTTGCCTAGCAAGTGCAAGGCACTGGGTTCTGTTCTACAATACCTTATAAGCCAGGTATGGTGGTACATGGCTATGATTCCAGAACTTGGGAGGCTAAGGCAAGAGGATTGCTGTGAGTTTGAGGCCAGCCTGGATTAGACTATGTAATGAGTTCAAGACCAGCTAGGACTATAGAGTGAGATCCTGTCTCAAAGATATGTGTCTATTTAAAGAAAAATGCGGGGCTGAAGGAATGGCTCAGCAGTTAAAGAGCTTGCCGAGTTTGATTCTCCAGCGCCACATAAGCTGGACGTGGTGGTGCACGCCTGTAATCCCAGCACTCGGGAGGCTGAGACAGGAGGATTGCCGTGAGTCCAAGGCGAGTCTGGACTCTGAAGTGAATTCAGGACCAGCCTGGACTACAGAGCGAGACCCTGTCTCAAAAAAAAAAAAAAAAAAAAAAAAAAAAAAAAAAAAAAAAAAAAAAAAAAAAGAAAAAAAAGAAAAAGAAAAGAAAAAATGCATAACATTCTTGTGAAGTTGACAATATAGATACAATATACGTGGTAGGCCTGGAGGAATGGCTCAGTGGTTAAAGTGCTAAGTACCCAAGTTCAATTTCCCACCACCACATAAGATGGGCGTGGTGACACATGCCTATAACCTCAGCACTAAGGAGGCTGAGATGGGAGGATTACTGTGAGTCCAAGGCCAGCCTAGGCACTGTGGTGAGTTCAGGCCCAGCATGGACTACAGAGTGAGACCCTATCTCAAAAAAATATAT
The DNA here is from genome assembly GCA_004027205.1 of Ctenodactylus gundi. Lineage (NCBI taxonomy): Eukaryota > Metazoa > Chordata > Mammalia > Rodentia > Ctenodactylidae > Ctenodactylus > Ctenodactylus gundi. The sequence continues at coordinate 606,543 of PVKB01000298.1, read as the reverse complement.
ATGTGGTAACTCTAGCATAAAAGACAGTGTATGTACATGAGAGTAAATAGACGTACACAGTTGCAAGGTTTCTGTACTTTACATAAAATGAAATTATGTTAATTTTTATTTATTTATTTTTTTTGTTTTTGAGACAGGGTCTCACTCTGTAGTCCAGGTTGGTTTTGAGCTCACTATGTAGCCCAGACTGGCCTCCAACTCACTAGCTTCCTGAGCACTAGTATTACAGGCACATGCCAGCTTATGTGGTGCTGGGGAATGGAACTCGGATACTTTTAACCACTGAAATAGTCCACTAGCCCTACATTAATTTTAAGTTGGCTGTAAAAGTTAAAAATATTTTCATCTCTTCAAGGTTTCTACATTTTAGGTAAGTGGTACAATATGGCTTCAAAGTAGATGTGAAAAATTAAGGATGTTTAGCATAATACTTAACAGAATCCACTAAAAACAACATAAAGAGGAAGAGCTAACAGCAACAGAAAAATTAAAATGGTATTCTAAAAATTAAAACTTAACCCAAGAGAAAGCAGGAAAACAAGAAGAAAAGATAAACATCACCAGCACAACCAATGCAAACCAAATCAAAACAAAACCAGCTAGAATAAAAGTAAAATGGTGCACATAAATTCACTCACATTGATAAAGGTAAATATTAATGGACGATATGTCACAAATAAAACCCAGGGATTATCAGAATGAATAAAAACTAAGTACCAATTATACATTGACTATGACAGATACACTTTAAATATAAAGATACAAGTGGGTTGAAAGTAAATGGATGGGAAAAGGTGAAGCATACATGTGAGATCCAAGAGCACTGAAAACGTGTCCACACTAAGATTTGTAAATCAATACAAATAGAAGGTTTATTCACAGTGGTAAAAAATGGAAAAGAAAAGAAATGCCCATAAGCAGGGGCACAATTAAATAAAATGTGACACATTCATGCAGTGTACTACTACTCAATATTACAAAGAAACTACTGATACAAGTATGAATAGATATCAAAATATGAACGAAAAAAGCTAGACATAAAAGAAATATGTGCTGTTTGAGTCCATTTATATGAAATGCAAACTAATCAATAGATGACAAGCAGATCAGCGGTCTGTGCTGGGGATAGAGAGAGAGATGGAGTCAAAGGAATCCTTTGGGGATGATGGAAATGTCCTGTATCTTGGTTTTGGTGATGATCTGTGGGCACATACAGCTATAAAAATTCATTGAATTGCACAATTTAGATGCAATTTATGGTGTTAAGTTAGTGAGGTCATGTTGTGGTTAGGATCTGGGGTGCCCCCCAAAAGTCTCATGTATCTTAATGTTATGAATTGTCTATGGAACCATGTGATGTTGGTGGATTGGGGTCTGGTGTGGAGGTGTGGATTGCAGTTAAGTTAGGATCAAAGATGTGTAGTGGCCACACCTGGATGCAGGAGGGACTGGTTACTGGGCGGAGACCTGAAAGGATGCATAAGCTGCACCTGCCTTCCTGGAGGACTGGGACTAGTCTCAACTAGCCTCAGCTTGACTTCCTGTTTGTCGGGGGAGCTGCCTCCACCTCTCTCTCTGCCATGTACTTCGATCGTTGCCGGCACCCCTGAATGGACTGTGACCTTCGAGACTGTGAGCTAAAATAAATCTTTCCTTTCCTAAGTTTGTGGGTGTTGGGTATTGAGTCACAGCAACAAAAAAGTAACTAAGAAAGGTCAATTTTTAGAAATGACAATTTCAAATAACTTTAGATTTTCTGCTGAACTCTAAAAACTTTAATTATAAAAAGGACATTTTACTGTTTTTCTGAGATCATGGTTTTTGTTAATAAAATAAACTTTTCTCCTTCTCTCTCTCTTCTCCTCTACCCACTGTCTTGAGGTCCTTGAGATTGAGCCCAAGGTCTTTTTTATTTTTGATTTTGAGACAAGGTCACACTACTTCAGTAAGTTGTCCAGTCTGAAAATGTCTCCTTCTTAAACAAAACTTTAGTTAATAAATACAACAGTGGTTCTATCTTATTATTAACGTCACAGGGACATGACTTAAATGCAGTTGTCAACAATAAAATCAATCAGCAGCTGTGTTTTCTGGCCTGTTTTCCAAGATAGAGAAAAGGGAAAAATCAGTATCCGGAGCATGACAGTTGCTCTGAAGCACAGACAGGACACCCCGCCCCTAGATCTCTCCGGAACCCTTAAGACGCAATGAATCTTTTATCTTCTTTGTTTGGATTGTTAACATTTGGTGTTTCCTGAGAAAACATATGGATAAAATACCTTTCTAAAAGAGCCTGACATCGATCCCTGGCAAACTCTAAGAGGAAATATTAAACAGATGGATTGCGAGCACTTAGCAAGGTAATCTGATATCCTTGCATACATGGCTGAGAAATGTGGGCTGGTTGACAGGATCGTTAAGTTGATTTGTAGCTGGCTGAAAGACTCACCTACCCAGTGAGTGCTGTCTGCTGTCAACCTGGACAGAGGACTCCTGGATGCCAAAGTATACTGATCAGTGACTTTTTTAGTTTCTGTGTTATTTATTACTCAGCCAATCTTTAGAAAGCTATATAAAATTTCTTTTACATGCAAATGAAGACATGCAATACACACACACACACACACACACACACACACACATTATGAAGTACAGCAAAATACACATTTGTGAATTCTTTTGTTCAACTCGCGAGTCAGAACATCAATACCATTGAGACATCTGTCTGATTTTCCTTGATCTCTAGAGGGAACCCTGCCACAATGCATTTTGTGTTTATCACTCCTTTTCTTTTAAAAGCAGTCTTATTACTTTAAATAACACTTTACTCAATCTTGCTTGACCTTGGACTCATGGCAATTCTCCTGCCTCAGCCTCTCGAGTGCTGGGATTACAGGGTTGAAGCATCACACCTGGCTTTATGTGGTGCTGGGGAATCAAACTCAGAGCCTTGAACTTGCAAGGCAAGCACTTTAACCACTGTGTCATTCCTCCAGCCCTCACCTATCATTTTCTTAAGGCTAAGACTTTACTTAAAAACAAAATAAGACAGCAGTATTATTCTCATGATTCATGACCCTTCTAAGGGACAAACACTGGCTGATGAAATTGGCAGGATCTACTAGATCCTAAATTTATTATAATCAAGGTCCAGCATTAGTAATGTGTTTCTGGGTGTAGGACTGGCTTGTAAGGAAGGATAAAGAAAGAGTATCGCTTCTCTTATGAGAGGTAAACCTCTTCATAGGTCTACTTTTTGGACCAATACTTCTTAGTTCTCTTTTAAGAGTAAAAGAGGAAGAAAATGAAGTAGAAAAAAGATTATGAAGTATGAATTTTAGAAATAGTATTATGATACATAAAAACAAAGAATTATACACATGATTACAATTGTGTAATATAAACACAATTGCAGACAACTAAAAGGCAAAATACAAAAATAAAAGTAATACATTTAATGGGATGGTGGGAATATGAGTGATTTATAAATTAAAAAAATTATTTGATGGTCATGGATTCTTTTTGGTAAAATACAAGTTATAAAAGCTTAAAATTTCTCAATAAAGGGCCTCTAAAAAGGTACTACAATTATTATTACTATACTGATATATTAGTAACAGATGACATTTATCTGTGACAGGTGCTATTCTAAGTGCTTTACACATAGTGTGTGTAATTCACACAAAACCTTATAAAGTAGCTAATATTAGTCATATTTTATAAGTGAGAAATTGTGGAGCAAATATTTAATGTAAGTTGTTCAAAGTATTACAGCTTTACATTATGGTGTACAAATTCAACTTGATGGTTAAATAAATAGTAATAAAGTTGTACACTGGAATAACTTGCAGCTGTTAAAAAGAATGAGTTAGAAGTCAATAGGCCAATATGGAAAAATTACTAAATTATTTAATAATAATTATCAGAAAGTATCTAAATAAAAGATGCAGAAGCATAAAAATGGGTATTCTATGGTCCAATTACTGCAAAACCAAACAACATCAATAAAAACAATGTTACATTTATGTTCATACATGTGTACATGTGGGAAGAACAATTCAGTACACTGTGTTCACACTGTTCACAGTAGATATTGCTAGATGGTGAAATTTTGGTTCGTTTTGAACTGTCTCCTTTATACTTTCGTAATGTTTAAATTGATAAAATTTGTGATAAAATAAAATAAAAACAAGACAAAAGTTACCCAAAAAACTACTAAGAAGGATTATTATCACTAAATTTTAAGACAAAGAATAAAAAATAAACAAGTTTATCCACGGAGGAATAAAATATATGCCATTTTTACCTTTGGAAGAAAACACATAGTAGGCTCTACCTATTATAATTTTATATTAAGACTTAACTAATATGATTGCAATATAAAGTTAATTTTTTCCTTATACATTTTAAAGGACATTTCTAAAGTCAGCCTACTGTCTTAATTTCTAAATTCATTCTTTCTGAGTCATGCAGGCAGAGTCCTCTTTGTGATGAACAATTTTTATTGAGTAGAAGGACTATACTAAAATGACAGAATTTAGACCAACTAAGGGTTACATTCTCATTTCTACTTTTAAAGCTAATCTAAGATACGAACATCTTCTTTTGATTTACTTTGCTCTTCACAAAGTGAGTACAGGTGATTTCTACTTAATTGATGATAATGTTTATCAGAATTTTAAAAATTGTAACTATATTAAAGAACTGTGTGAATCCATTTATAATACTCAAGAATTGGAAAGGGAAGCTATGTTTATTTGGAATATGTCCCTAACTATTTGAGCTGATATCACAGAGAGTGACCACAACTTCTCCTAAATCATATGATTTTTTTCTGTCATTAATTTATTTATTGGGATTCTATTGCGGGCCAGTCAGAGTGCTAAATTCTGGTGATTCAAATATGTATAAGAAAGAGTCTTAATTTTAGGTAATCCACAGTTCATTTAGGAAACAGCTCTTAGAAGCTAATCTCAGAGCTGGGATTATAACTCAGAGGCAGAATACTTACCTAAGATGTATAAGACCCTAGGTTCAACCCCAGCATAAAAATAAAAAAAGAAATCTCAGAAATATACCAAATTATCCATTATGAAAAATTTCAAAAATATTAATAATCAGAACAGCTAGCTTTTATTGAGTACTTACCATGTACTAGGTCATTAACACACATGATTTCCTTTAATTCTTACTAGTGCATGGATAGGAAATAATAACCTATTCAGTAGTTTAGAGAGACTACCTTGCCTAAAGATACATATGCAGATATATGTTATATAACTGAGACATATCATCAGACAACCTAATTCTGGAGCACTTATCCTTCTGAGGATGATAGAGCTCCTGTTTCTAGTATCTTGATAACACCACCAAAAGGAAGCAAAAACTAAGGGCACAGATTATGAGATTACTGACGAACTAGGAAGATTTAAAGCAATAACTAGATATATTTTATTGGTCAGATTTTCATCTCTGGGACCAAATACCTGACGTATACAACTTAAAGAAGAAAAGGTTTATTTTTGGCTCATGGTTTCATAGGTTTAAGAACGAGTTGGGCTGACTCAAAGGTAGAAACATCATTGACAAGAGGTATGACAGAAGAAAATCTCCCACCTGGAAGCAGAGAGGAGGGAAGATATTGTACCCTTTTCCTTTATCTGGGCCACACCTCCCATTCAGGCATGAACTCATCATGGGATTAATCCACTAAGGAGTTTAATGCCTCCACGATCCAATCACAACCACCTTTCAAAAGCCCCACTCTGAACACATGAGACTTTGAGGGGAACATTTTAGGTCTAAGCCATATGATACACGTAGCCCAAAAGAGGAATTATGAGCAATTGTGAGATAATGTATTATTTAGAAGTAGGGAGCTACTGGAAGACTCATCAGTGAACAATGTAAAAGGTGCTCTTTTACATTATTATTATTACTTTTTTTTTTGAGACAGGGTCTTGTGCCCAGGCTGCTTTTTTCCATTTGAAAGCTCTTTTATAAAGCACAAGCCATTGACTATTCTGGAAAAGAAAGGCATCTGGCAGCCTCAGAGTTCTCTTAGCTCTATGCTACCAGTGACACAGGTTCCTCTCTGCATATATTCACTAATGGGAGAAAATGACATAATCCATGATTTAACTATTCTTGATGAAGAAGGAAAGCTTCTCTCTCACAGATGCAGTTTAGGATACCAAAGGACAGCACTCTGATTGGTGCCATGGAGAACTATGATTACACTTGCCTGGGTCATGGCCCACTCTGTGACTTTTAAGTGGAGGTGTTATTAGAAAAATAAAAGGATTTAGGGAATGCCAAGACAACCAAGAACAGCCTCTGCAGGTAACATGGTCATCAATCACTTCAACAAATATTTTATGATAATCTAGGATATTGATACACTGGGATACAGAAATGAATAAAACAAGTTTAAATTCCAAGATATTTACAGTTTAATGCAGATAAAAAAGATAAAAAAGAGTTCATAATTTAGGTGACTAGGTAAAAATATCACATAAGAAAGCAATGGTGAATAGTTTTACTTGGTCTATAATTAAGTGCTAAATTGTGTGGTACAGACCACAAGTGATGTAGATGTTCTAAGGAGAGGGAAATCAATACAATAGTCGTGAGTCTGAATTTGGATTTAAGGCTTGGGAAGAATTTGGCTGGAGGAGGATAGGGGATAGAATCCAAGGGAAAAGAGAGGGAACTCAGAGCAAAAAATTATGGAGTAATTGGGGTTAGAAAGAAGATCAGTGAGGAGACTGGCTAGGGAAAAGCAGAGTGTGTGCAGCAGGGAAAACTCACAAACCACATGGTTAAGCCTGGCTATTCCCTCTCTCCTGCCAAAACAATGTCAGCAGCCTCAGCAGCCTCTTGAGGACCCACTGTGTCAGACTTTGACAGGAATCATACCCTCAGTTACCAACCACCCTACTTAGTTATGGGGGGACCAAGAGAAAGAAGAAGGAAGAAATTTTTACTTTGGATACCTAGAATATTTCAGTTTTCATTGTTAGTATATACTGTTTCTAAAATTAAGTAACTTTACAAAATTCAGCTCTTAACACCAAAAAACATGTGTCCGAACTGAAGTAAAATCTGCTGGCTTAATTTTTCACTTAAGAACACAAGAATACTAATGAAAATAATCATCGTGACATGTAAAAGACTGCTTGTTAGATCATTATTATTCTTTCTACTGACAAAAATTCTTGAGACAGGAGGATTCCAAGTTTGAGGCTAGCCTGGGCAACATAGTAAGAACCCATGAAAAAAATCTCTCACCATCATTGCCAGGATCATCAATAGGAGATGACGAATCCGTATGCTCTAGGACATCCTCTGTGACTTCAACAACCTGAAGCCTCCTAACTCTGAGTAGGTCTTTATCTTTCAATCCTTTCTCCAACTGTTTGACCACTTCTTTTCCAGGCTGGGAAGTCAGGATAATAATCTGAAAACAAATCCAAGAATCAGTGTACATATTCTCCCTGATGTCCAGAGTGGGGGATGTCAGAGACGTCTGAGGAAGTGGCTATTGCATTTAGTGGAAAGAGGGGGTATTTAACTCACAAAATTTCAGTTGGATTTAGCTAAAAATCAAAATTCATTTTGGCAGATTATGGTGGGACAAGTTATCACAGATCTTCTCAAATCAGGCTGAGATGACTTCAGAAAGGGGCCAGTTACATACAAATTTCACTCAAAGCACTGCTTGTATTGCTTTCCACACATTTTGATAAGGCACATTTTCATTTTTACTTAGTTCCAAATATTTTTAATTTCTTTCGAGATTTTTTTTCTTTGACTCAGGTGTTTTATTAAAAGTGTGTTGTTTAATCTCCATGTATGTTTGGAATTTTTCCAGTTATCTTTGTTACTTATTTTTAGTTCAACTGTGGTCTGAGAGAAGATATAGTATGTCTTTTCTCCCCTTACTCTCCAATTATTTTTTATTAGTATATACTTGTTATACAAAATAATTATATTCAACCTAAGGACCTTTTGTTTATACATATCACATCTTGATCATTTTCACTTCGTTTCTCCTTTTTTCTCCCCACTTCTCCAAACATCCCTTCCCCCTCTCCACAAAATATGTCTCCCTGTTTCCTACCATCACTGTTTTATTTGCTCTTTCACTTATATATACTTTGGGCCTCTCATGTGAGAGAATCATGCGGTACTTAACCTTCTGTGTCTGATTCACTTTGCTAAGCACAGTGGTCTTAAGGTACATTCGTTTTCCTATAAATGATTCAAATTCCTCTTTCTTTATGGCAGAATAGTACTCTATTGTGTACACCTGTCACATTTTCCTTATCCATTCATCTCCTCATGGATATTGGCTAGTTTCAAGATTTAGCCAACTATGAGCTGTGCTGCTATGAACATGGGTATGCATGTGCATGTATCACTGTTACATGAAGTCATTAGCTCTTTCAGAAAGATGCCCAGAAGTACAGCTGGATCAAGCAGGATGTCTGTTTTCAGTTTTTTGAGGAATCTTCACACTGATTTCCAAAACGACTGTACCAATTTACAGTTCCACAATCAATGTACTAATAGAAAGGTTCCTTTTCCTCCACAATATTGCTAGTATTTGATGCTTTTTGAGTTCTTGACAACAGTTATTCTTACAGCAGTAAGACAGAATCTGTGCTTTGATTTGCATTTCTCTAATGCTACAGATGCTGAACATTTTTCCACGTATTTATTGGCCATTTGTATGTCTCCTGGGAAATATCTATCTCAGTTGTTCACTTTCTGTTGTGTTTTTTGTTTTGAAACAGGGTCTCACTCTGTAGCCCAGGCTGGTTCTAAACTCAGCACAGAGGCCACGTTGGCCTTGAGCTCAAAGTAATCCTCCTGTCCCAGCCTCCTGAGTGCTGGGATTACAGGCGTGCGTCACCATGCCCGGCTTATGTGGTGCTGGGGAATCAAACTTGGGTACTTAGCACTTGCTAGGCAAGTGCTTTAACCACTGAGCCATTCCTTCAGCCCTTCAGTTGTTTATTTTTTGATTGGGTCTTTTATTTTTGGAAGCCTAGGTCTTTGGTTTATTCATTTCTTTGTTCTAGTGTATCAACAGCCTAGATTATCAAAATATATTTGTTGAAGTAATTGATGACTGTGTTACCTGTAGAGGCTGTTCTCGGTTGTTTTAGCATTCCCTAAATTCTTTTTTTTTTGTTGTTGTTGTTGTTCTGGTAACACTTCAACTTTAAGGTCACAGAGTGAGCCATGACCTTGACTAAGACAATCATAGTTTCCCAATGGCGCCCATCAAAGTCTTCTCCATTGGTGTCTTAAACTGGTTCTGTGACAGAAGAGTTCTCTCTCTTTTTTGGATATGACCCTTTTTATGTCATAGTAATATTTTCAAGGCTGATTCATGTTGTCATATGTCATGTGTAGCAGACATACAGTATGTGGACAGTATTCCATTGTATAGATGTATTATATTTTGTTCAGCTCTTCATCTATTAATGGACATTAAAGTTGTTTCCACCTTTTAGTCAAGAAAATATTTATACTTTTTTGTTTTTTTGTTTCTGTTTCTTCAATTTCTTCTTTCAGAGTACTATACTATAGTTTTCACTGAAGAGGTATTCTACTTCCTTGGTTAGGTTGATTCTTAGGCACTTAGTTTTTTTTTTTTTTTGAGGCTACTATGAGTGGGGTAATTTTTCCTGGTTTCCCTCTCAGTGGTTTCATTGTTGTTGTATAGGAATTGATTTTTGTGTATTGATTTTGTATTCTGACACTTTGCTGTTCTTTACTAGTTCTAGGAGTCTTATGGTAGAGCTTTTGGGGTCTTCTGTGCAATGGATAGCATCATCTACAAATAAGCAGTTTGTCTTCTTCCTTTCTTGCATATAACCCCTTAATTTCATTCTCTTTCCTGATTGCTCTGGATAAGGTTCCAAGTACTATATTGAACAGGAGTGGTAAGAGTGGACATCCTTTGTATGACTTCTATGCTAAGGCACATTTTATGGCCCAAAATCTGGTCTTCCTTCATGAATACTTGAATATGTATTTTTCTATTCTTGGATGATGTATTCTATAGATGTTGGTTATATCTAGTTGATTGATGATATTATTGAGTTTAGCTATGTCCTTACTGATTTTCTGACCGCTGGATCCAGACCCTAATCTCATCAGCATTTGTTTTTTGAATTCTTGATAACTGCCATTCTTACTGGAGTAAGATGGAATCTCAGTGTTATTTTGATTTGCATTTCTCAAATGACTAAAGACACTGAACATTTTTCATATACTTATTGACCCTTTGGATTTCTTTTTTTGATAGTGCCTATTCATTTTAACTGCTCACATTCTGATCAGGTCTTTTATTTGTATCTAATTTCTCAGTTCTTCATACATTCTAGATATTAGCCTTTTGAGGAATAGTTAGCAATTTTTCCCATTCTATATGCTGTCTCTTCACTCCGTTTCCTTTGTTGTGCAGAAGCTTTTTAATTTGATATAGTCTCATTTATTTTTCCCCAAATTATTTTTATTAATACGTAAATTATTAGTGACCCATAATATTTACATTAAACAAGGGGACTGCTGTATACACCTATCAAAACCCCACCATTTCCATGTCCTTTTCCCTTTCTCATCTTTCTTTCTCTCCCTTTCTTCACATTCCTCCCCCTCTCTACAAAATCCATCTCCCTGTTCCCTACGATCTCTCTTTTGTTTTGCTCAGGAAGTACTCACTATTGAGCCACACCCTCAGTCCAATCTCTGTCTTTTAATAGGGGCTTTCAGACCACAGATGTTCAAAGGGATTACTGACATGGTTGGACAAATATGTCTTCTGTTTGTTGGCCTTGTTCTTTATTTCTATTTTTCCCTTTCACCCCTGTTATGCCTATGTGATTTTAACTGAATATCTTACTTGATTCTGTTATCTTCCCTAAGCATAGCAATTATAGTTTTTTTCTTTACTTTTAAAGTGGTTGCCCTAGAGTTTGTAATATACATTTACAACTAATTCAAGCCTACTTGCAAAAAAACAGTATACCAATTTACAGGTAGTTTAAGTACTTTACCTTAACAAAATTAACGTAGTTCATCTTTTCTGTCCCTTACATCATTATTTCTTTCTTTCTTTTCTCCCCACCATTTTTATTAATGAATATATGCAATACATAAATGTTTACAATGAACTTGAGTATTTTGTGCACATACATATCACATCAATATTATAATCCTTTTCCCTCCCCATTTTGGCCCTCCCATACCCCCATAACTCCCACTATCAAACTCACTTGGTTCTATAGAATGTCTATGTTCTGGTTTTCCCAAATCAGAGAAGCCATGCGACATTTAACATATTTAATCTTCTGCACCTGACTCACTTTACCACTCAAATCACCTCTTATTAGTTCAATTTCCCACCACTAGATTGGGCTGCAGTGGCTGTATCTTGATGCCTGTTCTCTGGATATAGCAGAGTCCTTTACTGGGGTGATTTTTCTGTATCTTAATATATCTTTGTTGAGATTCTTTAATGAGGTTTCACCCACCAGTCTACATAAGAAGAGAACTATGACAATGAAATTCGTAAGACTAGAAAATGTGAAAATGTGAGAAAGAAAGAGAGAGAAGTTAAATTTCAAATTCCTTAGCTGAGTACTGAAAGGTAAATATTTGTACATTCAAAAGACATTCAGGTTGTCATTGCATCAATCAGTTTTTGTAGGATAAACTTACATCTAAGACCAAATGAGTGAATCATTGTATTAAATGAGCTTAAGTCTATATTGAATTGCTACATTAAATGAACTAAAATCTATATTACATAAGTATACTACACTTAAAGCAAACGATAGAGTGGCATGCTTAGGTATTTCAGAATTTTTTTAACTTTCATGAATTATTTACTCACATTTCACTAATTACTAACATTTTGTCAGATTCGGTTTATCATTTTACCTACCTATCCACCCCTGACTTCATGCATACATATTTTTAAAGATTTTATACTATTTATGTTGAATATAATTATTATGTTTTGCAAACTTATATACTATTAAAACAAAAATTATGGGGGAAGATTCACAGATTTTATGAGATAGTTGGTAGTTCTGTAGTGTTTAGAAGGATACTTTTGCTTTAGGTGCTTCCTTTCCACCATATTTTTCGGTACTGCTTATCTCTCACAAAGATGCTTTCAAGTATTTTGTCCAATGCTGTGCTAGTGATCACAAATTTCTTTAGGAATTCTTGGTCATAAAAAATTTTTACTTCTCCTTCAATTTTCAGGGATAATTTTGCTGGATACAACAGCGTGGGTTGACATTTGCTGTCTTTTAAAGCTTGGAAGATTTTTTGGTATCTAGCTGCTATTACTTGTCAAAGTTCAGATTTTCCTTGTCAGCGCTAGTTCCTGTGGAATTTTGTTGTGATCTGTTTGTATGTTGTGATTCTCTGTATTTGCCTGTCCTTATAATTTTAGAGGTAGTGGCTTGCCCAAACAACTTACTTCTCTTAAATAGAGTTGTTGGCTTTTCAGTTTGTTTAGTATTTTATTAGTTGTTAGAATTAAGTGACAGATTTCAAGCTCCTTATGTACGAAACTGGAAACCAAAAGCTACACACAATTACTTTTAACCCATCTATTTGTTGCCCAAAGCTACTAGAGGCTGAAAACATTTTAACTAATACTTATGTACTATGGAGTATCCACAGGTAATTTATTTATGTTTTTAAGATTGCCTCATTCTGGTACCAGTATAGCAGTAATTTTTACATTTGACATTTGCTAATCCCAAGAAAATGTGTTCAGTTTGATAACAAGATTTGATGAAGAAAAAAGTTACAAATTCTTAAGAGTACTTGGGTAAATATACTGTGACCATTGAAAAGATTATGTCAATTTGAAGGAATTAGGAACCACACCTCTATTAGGATTAGGATTTGTGAACCACGCCTAGATTGGGGATCAAGAATTGGTCTGGATTAGAGTTTTAGTGATTTGTGGGCTGCCCAGTGAGAGAAGAGCACCCACCCAGATGTGGGAGGGCCAACTGGAACTCCAAGGGTATAAAAGGAAGGAAGAGGGATGATTCTTACAGCTTCTTCCTCTGGGAAAGCTCTTGTCTTTGCAATTGTCTATGGACGCCAACTTACACACCGCAGATCGTCAGCACAGATCTGTTCCAGTCTCCACTTGTGCTTGTCTTCCCATCGCTGATCTTCAGTCACTGATCTTCAGGCTCCAGTCTTTGCCATTGTCCTTTAAACAACAGAGATCTGCAGCAGACTCTAACCTCACTGGCTATCCTGCAGTCCCAGATAGGAGATCTACTTCATGGCTGAGCAGCCATCTTACACTATCTCTGTCCTTGGATTTTTTAAGCCTTCCTAGTATATCCTTGTTGTTATAAAAATCTGTATATTCTGCCTTTTGAAGAGCCCAAACTAATACAAGTACCAATACCAATCTAGGAAATTGGAATTAGTTTTGCAAATTCCAAAAATACAGAGGTAGATGACATATTCAGATTTTACTTTGGTGTCAGTTTTTCCTTATAATTTGCTTGAGTCCCCATTTTTGAGCTTCTCTCTATGCATATCTTTAAGAATTATATATGTTATTGGATAAAGAGAAATATATCTTATGCCTGCAAAGAGCTGAAAGTCTGGTCTTGAAAATTACTTTCTATGTGTATGAAACAAAGAACAAGGTAAGGATTATGAATAATGAAATAGTACATGGACCCAAAAGGGAAGATGGCTTTGAGTCCTAGAGGCCCGCATCTCTTACCTCCAAAGAAGTATACGGCAGAGCAGCACCTGTGGCCATATGTCTGCTGTACTGCTTGAACTGCTGGAGCCCATCCTCTACTGCCAGTTGCACAGAAATACTCTGTGGATGGAAACAACCTTCTCTGGGTAATGTGCGGAGCTCAGAGATGCAGGCCTGTAGCCTAACAAAGTTCCCCTTCACTTGCTGCAGAAGAAAATGAATCAAAGATATAAATCTTTAGTGACCCAAGTTTCAGATCAGCTGGCAGTCCAGTTTCATTACCCATTATGCATCAGGGTTTTCTTCCTTCTTAAAATCTGTTTATTTGACCAACATACACCTGCTATGTTCTAGGCATCACACTAAAATCTTCCCTATATCAGAGGAAGCAAAAATTGCAAACATAATGGTTTGGTTGTGTGGATTTACCAGAAATGGAAAAGAAAGTGTTTAAACTCATTCACTCACCAATTGGAAGGTCTAGTTATGAATGCTCCATTGTTCTTTGGAAACCTATAGCCTCACTTATCAGGGTTGCATTTAGCAAACTTCATTCTTATTTTTTAATCATTGAGAAGTTTTAATGATGTTTTCCCAGAAATGAGAATTTTAATCTGTGCCTCAGGATTAGTTCCGTAAAGAAGAGATATGTGTCTTAATCTGCTATCAGTTTAAGAAGCTAACATGAAATTCTAGACAAAAAGATCACTTCGGTTTCCTCATTTCCTTTGTAAAACATTGTTTTTAGAAAGCAATTTAATTTAATCTTATTCTACTCAATGTTACTTCTATGTATGTATGTACTTTGAATAAATGTACATTAAACATTTTTGGTATCATGTGAGGGACTTCCATAAATCAGCATCAGGTATAAGGTGAGGAGGGTTTATAAATTTGGGATGGAGAAAACTTCCTGACTGAAGATAAGACCTGACCAAAACACACAATACAAAATCAATGAGCCTGAGCTGTAATAGTGCCAGGGTACAAAGACTGCTTAACTCATCCTCTGAACTTGTTTACTTTTATGGCTGCTTCTTTTGCTTAATGCCTTTCTCCCAGAGTTTTCTGAAGGGAAATACAAGAAACTCTACATAATTCTGATACAAACTTTGAACTTAGATAGGAAGATAAGAAAACTATTCAAAAAAGAAATGAGAACAAACTCACTAACTCATCAAGTTGTCCAATATGGGCTAGAACTTAACTGGGATCTTCCTGCCTTAGCCTCCCATATGTGGCCATCACCCCTGGGTTGAATGTGTTTTTCTTGTCATAACTAGGAAGACTTGCATTTTGGTGTGTTTATCTTTATACTCTGTTTATGTAATTCTTAATGTTACTTCTGTAGCAATACATAATTCACAATGAAGATGATTAATGTCTTTCCTTTTCTTGCTTTTATCCTACTTTTCCTGCACCACTCAATTATTATATCATCTTTCTTGGAATTTATCTTTATTCTGTTTAATATATTTCTATTAGTATCATCTTGAAGTGATTCCATTTGAATGTCAACTACTAAGAACAAGGAAATAAGTGTTATAGCTAAATCAAAGCACTCTGAGTCCTAGTATCTCACTGTAGAGAATATATAATTTAAATAACTTTTAATTTTAATTAAAAATTAAAATGAAGATTTTCACAGTAAAGGCATCCTTCCTCCTTTAAGAGGATATTAATCATTTTTATTAGGATTATTTATATTAAGGTACAATGGATATAAAAGGAATTCTAATATTTTAATTATGAGTTCTCTGTCATGATTCCTTATAAAATGTTCAGAATCATTTCATAATACTCAAAAATTAAACATGAGTAGATATACTGAGATATTCATCTGGGATAAGATTTCCCACTTATTATCTTTTCTCATTTATAATTTGGGTTGCCTCTACAGATAGAAAATATCAGATAATTATATAGGTCAGTAACAATGGATTTAAGGTCATGTTTTTCCTTAAAGATTGTATTGCTCCATACATAACATAGCATCTTTGCTCCTGCATCTTTCTTGAACTTTTAACTAGGGTTGAATTTGTTTTCCTGAGTTACAAATGAGAAATCTGACTCCTGGTTAAAAGCCTTTGTGTGATTTTTTTTTTTTCAGGCCTAATTACAGGTAATTATAAAGGATTTCCCTGGCAGGTCTTGTTGGGGTGGTGATGGGAGTAAAGCTACTCTTCCCAAATTGGACTTGGTGTTCAGCTAATGCACTGCATCTATGGAGGTGATTACAGTAAAGGACTTAGGCCTCTCTGGCATATCATATTCTTGGAATATTTTTGCATTTGTTTCTCTGAAACTTTCATCCCTAGGTTTCTTTGTCTGAGGCCTTGGGCTAAGGCCTTTGTAGGGGCTTCTGCCAAGAGCTCATTATCAGGAAAGGAGAAATGCTGAAGACACTTTTCCTACTAAGATTCAATACTCAGTACTTTTCCACTCCTTGCCTTACTTCCTTTCTTTCCCTAACCTCAGGATCATAAAAATGCCAGATCCTTTTATGCAAGGTTCCCTCAACAGTAAGATCCCACATCTGTGCTGATCCATTTGACCTTCAACATGTACATAGTTCCTTGGGGAAAAAATGGGATAGGTTTAGATTCTTACTTGTGCTAGTGATTAAAGGCTTAGCAGCTTAATTTGACTTTTTTATTTACTATCACACCTGGAAACTCTGCTCTTTTTCTACTTTAGCTGAGATGCTGAGAAGTCAGTAGTTTCTAGTATGAAGTTATCTACCTTTCCTAATAGAGTGATTAAAGAACTAAGGGATTCTACAAAGGTCAAAAGTAATGGGAAATGCCAATGGGGATATAACATAGCCACCTGAGGAAGAAAAAATCTTTTTATCTTTGTCTGGGACATGGGCTCATCTCCAAATCACTTCTTATGCCTTCTCTGCCTTTTGGCTTTCCACATCACTCTCTACTTTTCTGTATCCCAATTTGTGCCCATGGAAGCTGATCTGTAGAGACTGGTTGAATGACCTTCTTCACATTCCTGCTTCTGGTTAGGAGCGGCCAATGGAAGACAAACAGGAGATCTAGATGTGGAAGGTGAGTGACGTCAAGGTATTTATTCTCCTGGCTCCATTCTCACCAGATTGCCATTGGATAGTTGTGTCCCTCTATTGAAAGTGAAAAGGCTCTGTACTTGGCTAAACTTTAATTAGGCTGCTGAGTGCCTTTATAGGCCTGTATGTGCACTTTCTTGTATAATTTAATTTTAACCAAGAACCCTAAGTCAGAATGGTAAAAACCCCACTCTTAAACATCTGATCATTCTATTTGATTCAAAGACATCTGCAGCTCTCTCCCATAATGTCTAGTCAGCTTGGACTCTCTTCAGTAGAAATTCATTCAGGTTGGTATAGACAGAATCTCCCTTATCTCTGGTACTGTTTCTTAGAAATTTTCCACCAATTGACTCTAGTCCTGCTTCTTGGCTATAAATACCCATTTATGCTGAACTTACAGCTGGGTTCAAACTCTTTTTCACTGCAAAACTCCAATGACAAGAACCTTATACCTATTGTGGTAGTTCTGAAAGTCTTCTACCGTGCTTTAACAAGAGTAGTAAACAAATCTTTCTTTAACAAAGGCCATGTACCACTCTTCAAATAATTCTCTCCCTGTCAGTCTAACGGGTTTTCTTGTTATTGTACCATCTTTTGTTGACTGTTCCTAAATACTGCCTTTACCTCTGTAAATATCCCCTTTCTATATTTCCCTGAAAAGTTATTTAGCTTGAGTATATCTTCTGTTTCTTGCTGGGAACTTCACTGATTTATATAACTCCTTATACTAGTGCCCTATTTAAAAAGAAAAACGAGCAATAAAAGAATGAATTTATAAGCTAAAAGGTAACAACAGATTAAGAACTACTTTGAATATATACATCAAAAAGAAAACATAGTCATGTACCACATGCAGTTGATGAACTGCAGATATGATGATGGTCCCTTTAAGATCATGATGGATTTGAAAAATTCCTATTGTCTTGCGAAGATGTAGGCATTGTAATACCATAGCACAGTGTATTATTCCCATGTTCATGGTGATGCAAATGTAAACAAACTTACTGTGCTGATGATCAATAAAAGAACAGCATATACAATTATATATGGCCCATAATAATTGATAATGATAAGCTACTATGTTACAAATTTTTCTATTTACTATGGAGTGTACCCTTACTTATGAAAAAGTTTATTATAAAACAACATGCTGTGTTTTGACAACAGCAGTCTAACATATCTTACATTTATATACCCTGATTGCATCAAGAGTCCACACTGAGCAGCTGACCTATATGCTGGAGGTTTATGTAAGTGCACTCTATTTGCCCAATGACACATTTATCGGCATGTATCTCTGTTGTTAAGAAATGTGTGACTATATTAGGATACTAGTGAAAGTATTGAGGAAAGATTTAGCATGCCTTATGTGCAGTAAGCATTCCAAAATATTTGCTTAATGTTATTAAAATATCAGCATCTGTAATTCGAGTGAATTGTCTACCTGAAAGTGACAACATGTTTTGTTCATTTGTTACAAAAGAGTTGATGACTAATGTAGAAAGAACGTCTTAGAAGCAAAACTTCGAGTGGGATGACCTCGAGGATTGAGCTTCATATCCAATGATCCAGGGTGTCATCATTTGACTTTGGAGGTTTTGGCACATCTCCAAAAGGAAATTGTAAAGATTTTTAAAAATGTACACAAATTCTTTGATTTGCTTATCCTCAAAATCCAAGAACCATCTTGTCATCTGCAGATAAGAGTTCTATTTCTGTCCTTTCAAACTGTATGACCTTTTTTTTCTTTTTCTTACCTTACTGTGCTGTCTAGGACTTCCAGCACTATGCTGAATAAAGGCAGTGAGAATACACATCTTCCTCATGTTCCCAATCTTATGCAGAAAGCATTGAGTGCATGACTTTGGAGATTCAAATATAAAAGGTATTTTGGGTACTTTTATGGTCTGTCTCTCTTTCGGATAAGTTGCCTTGGGAGAAGCCAGCTCAGTAGAATTAGGACATACGAGCAACTCTATAGAAAGACCCAAGTGCTAATAAAATAAGAACTCCTGCCAATTGATATGTGAACATTCCATCTTGGAACTGGATCCTACGGCACAACTGGCTGCTTCACTACACCCTCATGAGGAGCCCTAAGCCTGGATCAGTTTCTAAGTTTCTTATGAATTCTGAACTCACAATAATCGTAAGATAATAAACACTGTGATAAAATAAAAACGTTAAGTTGCTGTGTTTCCATATAATTTGTTATGTGGAAATAGATAATGAGTAAAGGAATCAAATTCTACTCAAGGTATAAACACTATCAGTGAAATTCCTTAATTGTACTCATCCCCCATCTGCAACCCAGGAATTACGTAGGTGGGGAATTTATACTCAAAACTATCTCTGTATAACTCATTTTGATAAGTAAGCCCCTTCTATGAATCTAAGATATTAGGGTACATTATATCTTTATAATATTGTA
Source organism: Ctenodactylus gundi (assembly GCA_004027205.1). Taxonomy (NCBI): domain Eukaryota; kingdom Metazoa; phylum Chordata; class Mammalia; order Rodentia; family Ctenodactylidae; genus Ctenodactylus; species Ctenodactylus gundi. The sequence continues at coordinate 587,259 of PVKB01000298.1, read as the reverse complement.
ACTTGAGAATCATAGAGCAATGTGTATTTATATTTTTATATCACCAATAGAAATGTTATTTTTCCACTTTCAATGAAGGAGACTGAGGTATCTAGCCAAAATCTTAGTTATTATGCCAATAATTCACCAACAGATTTATAAATTTTCCTCCTTTGAGGATCTCAGAGAACAGGATTTATGTCCATTTAATAAGATATGTTAGCCCCATGGCTATGTCAAAAATGAGGCATAGAACCTTTCAAAATTTCTTTCACCCTTGTGATTCTGCATTTTATATGTAAGAGATAGGAAAACTTGAATTTTATTTAAGGAAAAGAAAATTGTCTGTTTATGAGGAAGCTTTGTCAAAACATTGCTCCTGTCCCAGCCACTGCCTTCTAAAATCTACCTGAAGGAAGTATGAATTTAATCTGAATAGAATATAGAGAAAGTATCATCATGTTTTTGCATACTCAGAATTTTCTGCACAAAGAAAACTGGTGCTTGGTGTAGAGGATAAGTATTGGAATTTAAATGGTTATCAACAGAGATCTCTGAAGATATTTAGAAGCTTGCTTACTTATTGTTTACATCAGTTGTCCCCAATCTTTTTTGACATGGGGCATGGTTTAGTGGAAGATGGGGGCAGAGGTGTAGGGGTGTGGTACCTGTTCTGCTGCAGTTTGTTGGAATAGCCTTGAAATTCCAAACAGCAGGAGGAGAACAGTGGGGAACAAGCTCCTCCTCATGTCAGATCGGCAGGGGCACTGACAGAAGGTGGAGCTTTTCTGGCTGCTCCTCTACATGAGCAGCTCAGTCCTTTGGAGACCACAGATGCAGGTAGTCTGCGATCCTGGGCTCAAAAGATGAAAGGGGCCTATTGTTTAGCCAAGGTTAATAATTTTGGGACTCTGCAGTACAACCTCCTGTACATGCTGGATGACATCTGACTTTTACAGTGTCCACCTGTGGACTACTGAATATGGGGAACCAATGCAGTTTTTGCTAGAATATTGGCTTGTGATATTGGCTGTGATCTCTGCTCCAGAAACATGCTTTCAGAAAAAAAAAGAATAAAGACATACTCACCACAAAAGGGAGGATGCATTCATGTTGATTTTGAACCATGTATAAGCTGAACAGAGACATGCGGCTGGGACCCATCAAGCTGCAGGCTAGAGAGAAAAAGTTCTGCAGAGCCTCACAGAGGTTGGAGCAGATGCCAGCCCAGGATGGTAGAGCAATGTGTAAAATGAGAAGCCGTGGAGGTTGCTGGTTCATCTGGACAGCAATGGAGGACCTTTTACCAACAGCTCGTCCTTGATGTGCAGCAGCCATACCAGAGGTAGAACTGTAGCCACTAGCTGAAACTTGTCTATACCCTACAGGGAAAGGAAGAAACCACTAGCTTTCATAAAACTGAATTATGTGCTCTGTTGAACCAAATATCAGTTGAGGGGACTAAATCCAGAATGGAACTGGATTGCTAAATGAAGCCTATCTAAACTATATTCTGTGTTAATGGGGATATGTATAGGGACCTAGATGTTTGCATGTAAACCTAAGAAGACTTAACAATGCCAAATAGAATCAATAAAGAAGTGACACAAAAGTCCAAACATCTACCCTGGCTCTAGAGTTCTGCACGTGTCTCCTTTTCACTATCCAGTCTCATGTCAGGCCATACTCTGGCCCCAGGTGTCTCACACCACCTCCACTCTTCCCCACCTCCCACCCCTCCCCCACCCCCAGCTTAAAACCTAAGGCCTCTAGACACAATGCTTCCACATGTCCGTCATTAACAGCCTCTACACTGTGCTTTTATAAGCCCTTAAGACACTTTATCGGATAATAAAAGATTCAATGGCTTTCCTTCCGGTAGGGCCCTATAAAAATTTTTGGGAGGTAGGGGCTGGGGTTAAGCTCAGGGGTAGGTTGCTGCCTAGCATGCACAAGGGCCTGGGTTCAGTCCCCAGCAAGACAAAACAAAAAAACAAAAAAATTAAAAAAACATTTCATGGGCCCTAAGCATGTGGGAGGGACTGGAGGAACAATTTAGCGGTTAAAGCGCTTGCCAAGCAAATGCTAAGTCCCAGGTCCATTCCGCAGCACATAACTCGGGTTTGGTGGCAAACACAGGTGAATTCAAGGCCAGCCTTGGCTCCACAGTGAGCTCAGGACCGGCCTGGACTACAGAGCAAGACCCTGCCTCAAAAAAAAAAATTTTTTTTTTTCACTATAAACATACTTTCTTTGACTTGGCTCTCTGTTTTGTCTCTTCTGACTAAACAAGTCCAAACATTCTTGGTTCCCTCAAAGCTCAGGGGCCCGGAGCGCCGCGCCTCCCCGGCCCAGGGTGGAGATGGCGCACCCGCACCGGAGGTTTCGACCCCACCGGCGAGGGGAAGGACCTCCGGCAGGAAGGCTCGAAGGCTCGAGTCGGGAGTGGGTTCTGCCCGATCCGCGTGGCCCACACCGCCCCAGGGTGGCGCCAACTGCGCAGCGAGGCCTCCGCCCTAAGTGGACCCCGGTGAATCCCGCCCGGCGCTCACCTGGCAGCAGACTCCCGTGAGCGCGCGCGCGCGCGCGCACAGAGAGGACGCCCCCTGCAGGCGGGCGGGTGCCGACAGAGCGGCTCGCTGCCTGCGCAGCGTACTGAGCACGTGCCCTTTGACCCTTAGGTAGAGTCCTGTATCCTGCTGGAAGTACTGTGCTAAACGCCGTATTCCTCCTTAGCTACTTCCTCCTGCCCCGCGAAGCGTCTAATAGCGCCGCGTAGGCCAGGCATGTTTTCATTCGGTAAGTATATGCAGTGGGCACGCTGTAGCCGACTGTGCTAGAGTTGGGGTACGGTGGATAAACGATGTCCCCCCAGAGCCCCCAAATGAGATTTTGAGTAGCCCCAGGCATCTCTAAGTCTTTTCAAACCCCCTCCATTCCAAGATGGCTTCTGAAGAGGTTTCTCCCAGACTCCTTCTATCTTCCTGGAGATTAATTCCTACAGTGCCTTTGACAAATTTAGGATGGGCCACCCTGGCCCTAATCTGTTGGATGGCCTATGTCGCTAACTCTGACAGAGTTAACAATTCTCTGAGTTTAACCCACGGGAGAAGACAATGTGGGAATCTGCTGTTTCTTTTATTGTTTTTCCCTTTGTGTTCCTTACCACAGATGCTGGTGAGAGCTGTGTATTGCTCCTTAAAATAAGAACAGAAGTTTGTGACACAAGTGTCCTTAAAAAAAAATTTGATATCCAGTAGAATTCCTGTGTTCTCATATGATACACTTTGTTATTATTTTTGAGACAGGGTCTCCATTTGTAGTTCAGGTTGATCCTGAACTCACTGCGTAGCCCAGGCTGCCCTTAAACTTGTGGCAAAACTCCTGCCTCAACCCCATTCACTTCAGTACCAGGATTACTGGCATGTGGCGCCATACCCTGTTCCTGTTTTTTAATTGGAAGACTACCTTTTCAACAGCTGTTCTGTCCAGAGTAGACTTTTTAAAAATTTCCTCCATTTTTATTAATATATATGTGATGTATAATGTTTACAGTGAACTTGTGTATTTTATGCACATACATATGCCTGTATTCTGGGTTTCCTAAATCAGAGAAACCATGCGATATTTAACATATTTAATTTTTCGGCATCTGATTCACTTCACCACTCAAATCTCCACTCTTTAGCTCAGCTTCCTATCCCTAAAATGGGCTGCTAGAATGATGCCTCTTCTCTGGGTCCAGTAGAGACCTTTATTGGGATGATTTGAGGGCTGATCTTGTGTGTGTATGTGTGTGTGTGTATTTTAGTATATCTTTGTTGAGATTCTTTAACATGGCCTCACCCACAAGTCCACATAAGAAAAAAACTATAAAAATGAAATTCATAAGGCTAGAAAACAGGCTAGAAAAATTTATACCAATGCCCCATGTTGAATATAATTATTATGTTTTGGAAACTAATATACTATTAAAAATAATAATTATGGGGGAAGTTTCACAGATTTTATGAGAAAGCTGGTACTGTTTTAGTAGGATACCAAATGATTTAAACACTAATCTTTTTTTTGGTCACACTTTCTCTTCAGATGTTTCCTTTCTTCCAGGTTCTTTGGTTCTCTGTCTCTCTCAAAGATTCCTTCAAGTATTTTCTGCAGTGCCGGCCTAGTGATCACAAATTTCTTCAGGGATTCTTGGTCATGAACAATTTTTATTTCTTCAATTTTCAGGGATAATTTTGCTGGATGGAACAATCTGCGTTGACACTTGCTGTCTTTTAAAGCTCAAAAGATTTTACTCCAGGATTTCCTGGATTTTACAGTTTGAATTGAGAAATCTGTAGTAATTTGAATGGTTTTGCCTTGGTAGAATAATGCCTGTTTTTCTTTTGTTGCTTTTAGTATTTTCTCTTTATGTTGTATATCTGAGGTTTTGATTATGATATGTTGTGGCGAGTCTCATTGCTGGTTGAGGTTATTTGGTGTTCTATAAGCTTCTTGCACCTGAAAACTAATTTATTTTCCTAAATTTGGGAAATTTTCTTATATGATTTCAGTGAATAAATTCTCTATACCTTTGGCGTTGTCTTCTTCTCTTTGGTGCTGCCTTCTGCTCTTTCTCCCACACCCATAATTCTGAGATTGGATCTCTTTGAATCATCCATCAGCTGTTGTATCCAGCTACTTTTCTCATTTCTATTTTTGGAGTTGTGACTAATTATGTTTCCTCAGCCGTGTCTTCAAGGCTGCCTTCAAAATGTTCAAGTCAACTTTCTCTGCTTTCAAAAGTATTTTCCTACCCTGAATTTCAGCTAGATTTAAAAAAAAGTTTTTCACTTTTTAATCAAAATATTCCCTTAGATCTTGTATTTCCTTATTTGCCTCAGACAACTTTTTATTTGTGGCTTATATATGCTTAGTGGACTTTGTATCTGTAAGGACCACTATTTGTTTAGTAAGTTCCTCTTTCAGCCTGCTGATCATTGCTTACATTTCTTTGAGAATACCTTGTTTGACCTGGCTGTTTGACTTTTTTACTTGCTTTTTGACTTCTTTCACTATGACTTCCACTATTTCAGGGCTCATGGCATTAGTTTCTGGGGTCTTGGGCATTTCTGGGTGTGTCCTATTGACTTGCCTTCTTCCCATGTTTCTGATTTTGAGGGACTTCACTTTAAAGGCCTACCCTAGAGGTTTCTTTGAATGGTGTGAGGGTGTGTAGGGGGAGCTGAAATTTCTGAGTTCTGTGCTGGTAGTAGGCAGTGAGGAAGGGCCTAACAGCCTGATGGCCTCTGAGGTGTCTTGATCACACTGAGCCCCCTCAGCAAAGCTCTCCCACCTGTCCTGGTTTCCTTCCCTCTTAGGGCAGGGTTCTCCACCCTCAGAGGTGGTCCCAGTACACCAAAACCATTCCAGGGGATTAGTGGCCTTTCTCATCTCTCTGCAACTATCTCTTGTGCCAGTTCCTTCCTAGGCACTGTTTAAGAGTGACCCCCAAAACCCTGATGTGCTATTCTTGAGCCTGCTTTTACTCTAAACAGTTCAGTCTTGGGCTCTGTTTAAAAAAATATGGTGCCTGCTTACATCACTGTCTGTTATGGCTGCTGAGGACTGCTTCTGATTTAGGCTCTGGGAGGTGTTTTCTAGGGGAAGCTGGTATTGGGTTTGCAGTTTGTACTGCCTGCAGACTCACTTTTGGAGGCTTGGGCTACCAGCTGCTGTCAATTTCAACTTCTCCTGGATCTGTGCTTGCCTCAGTCATAGGTTCTCAGCTCTGGTAGGGCTTTTTTATGTCTGAGGATGCTGGCAGCTTGGGGGTTAGCTTCCTGGGTTGCTGCTTTCCTCTACTTCTAATGTGTCTTTTGATTCCATATGAATTTTAAGAGTGGTTTTTCTATTCTGTGAAAAATTTAGTTGCTGTTTTGATAGGAATTGCATTGAATTTGCATATCAGTTTTGGCAATATAGACGTTTTGGCAATATTGCAAATCCAGACACTGAGAAACTACTACAGCCATGGCACAAGAGGGCCAGACCACTGCTCAAGCCAGTGGTTGACCTTGGCAACATCCAGGTGGTCTTGGCTTTACAGGCATGCAGAATGCAAGAGTTGTGGGGTCATGGAGGCTGCCACCCAAATTTCAGAGAAAGCCATTGGAGGCCAGGGAGTATGCCCCTGAGAAGGCATTGCATGACATTGTGAAGGAGAAGCCTAAGGTGCACTGGGGACCCCCAAAATTTGGAGAAGCCAGGAGCATGGATCATTGGCTGAGAAAAGCTTCAGGCCCTGAGTGGATTTAGCCCACTGGAGAGAAGATGAAGGTTGCAGCCAGCAGCAGTGCTATAGAGTTGGGGCCACCCAAGCCCCTTGGACTTCATATCCCACTACAGTTTATCCTGAGTGCTGGACATGAAGCTACTGGATTTAACTTTTCCCCTGCTGGGTTTAATCCTTGTTTTGGTCCAGTTACTTTCTATCCTCCTATTCCTCCCTTTTGGAATGGGAATGGTTAATCTATGACCTTGTATGTTGGAGGTGTTTAACCTTTCTTTGATTTTGATTTTCACAGAAGTGCACAGCTAAGAGTTTGCCTTACATCTCAGAGGAGACTTCAGACTTGACTTTTTTTTTTCTTTTTAGTAGTACTGGAACTGTTAAGACTTTGGCAACTCTTAGAGAAGGACTAAATTCATTTTGCATGGGGAGATGGACATGAATCTTTTGGGGACAGGGGGTGAAATATTGTGGTTTAGGTCTAGAATGTCCCCCAAAAGTGTCATGTATTTGTATGTCATGAATTGTCTATGGAATCATATACTGTTGGGAGATTGGGACCTGGTCTGGAGAGGTGGGTTATGAGCATGTGGTGGTTTGCAGGCATGTGGACTGGATTACAGGGGTATGCTGGGGGCTTAAACCTGGAAGGGGCTGAACATTGAGACTGGACTTAGAAGGGGCGGCTTACTGGAATGGGAACTGAAAAGATAAATGCAACTTTCCCCTTTCCTTTTGACTTGAGTTGGCTTCCTATTTGCAACGCTAAGAAGGGAAACCTCCACCTCTGCCTCTGCCATGTCATCTTACTGTTACCAACCATTCATGAATAGACTGTGACCTTTTGAAGCTGTGAGCTAAAATAAACTTTTCCTTCCCTAACTTGTAGATATTGGGTATTGAGTCACAGCAACAAAAAAGTAACTAAGACATCTGTCTTTATGTGAATGTGTATTTGTGTGTGTGTGTGTGTGGTACTGGGGATTGATCTCAGAGGCTTTTCACAAACCACATAATATGTAATATTTTTATTTATAAAACTATATATTTTTGAGACAGGCTCTCGCTCTGTAGCCCAGGCTGGTTCCGAACTCACTATGGAGCCCAGACTGGCCTTGGACTCATGGCAATACCCTTTTCTCAGCCTGTCAAGTGATGGGGTTACCACACCTGGTTTTTATGGTGCTGGGGAATTGAATTCAGGGCAAGTGTGTTTGCTAGGCAAGTGCTTGAGCCACTGTGCCACTTCTCCGGTCCTTTATTTTTATTTTTATTTTTTGTTTTGAGACAGCGTATTACTAAATTGTTAAGTTTTCCAAGTTGAGCTTGAATTTGTGATCCTCCTGCCTTAGCCTCTCAGATTACAGGTGTGTGCCACACCACCCAGTCATCTCTATTTCTTTTTCTTTCTTTCTTTCTTTTTTTTTTTTTCCTGATACAGGGTCTTGATCTGTTGTCCAGGCTGGTTCTGAACTTCCTGTGTAGCCTTGTCTGGCCTAGAACACATGGCAATCCCTCTGCTTTAGCCTTCCAAGTGTAGGAATTACATGCACCACCATGCCCAGTTTATGTGGTATTGGGGAATTAAACCCAGGACCTTGTGCTTGCTAAGCAAGCACTTTAACTACTGAGCTATGCCCAGCCCCTCAATTTCTTTGTCATGCATTTATTTAGAGACAGGGTCTCACCATGTTGCAAAGGCTGTTCTTGAACTCACTAATGTAGCCTAGGATGGTCTAGAGCTCACAATGATCCTCCTGTCTCAGCATCCTCAGTGCTGAGATTACATGTATGCATCGCCACAGCCCCTCTCAACTCTGTCTTCTGGGACTTAGTGGGGAACAGACAAGTGTATAGGCAATGACGGATATAATATGTGCTGCAGCAGAAGAAACAGGAAGCAAAGACAGCACATAGGAAGGGTGGAGACTTGTATATTGGGGGAGTACTTCCTGGAGAAAGGGATTATCATTTCTAACTTAAAAAAATAATTAGGAGTTAGCCAAGCAAGGGGCATGGAAAACATTCCATGCAGAGGGTGTTCAGAGGAAATGAGGATAGATTGCAATAAATAGAAAGTATTAGAATTTAGCCGCTGAAAGAGATGAACCTAAGTATGTGAATAGTTTTACTAATATGAATGTATGTACTTACATACACTTAGGTTGCTCAGCTGTTTCAAAGCTATCCTCCAATACCTATTGCATACAACCCCTCCACCCCCACAGTGTTCTTCAACTGAAGTGGTCTTTGGTGTCAAAAAGTTTGGGGACCGCTGATTTAGGTGACTGCAGCTCTATCTGGTATCTTGACTGTAACTTTGTTAGAGACCAGAGCACCCAGGTAACTACTCCTGAAATTCTGATACAGAGACTGTGAGAGAGAAATGTTTATTGTGGGAAGTCATTCAATTCTGATGTTAGTTTGTTACATTTGTTATGAAGCCTACATAACCAGAGCTAAGGTGGGTGGAAGAAGAGAAAGCAACAATTACTTGCTACGCTATAAATTCGATGACTAAGTGAAGAAGGAACTAGGATTAGAATAAAAGAGACAGAGTTATGTTCAGAAGCTAGACTTGCATTGTCTGTAGGAGATCCAAGTAGTCATGGCCATAGGCAGTTTTTGCTCATGGTCAATGGCTTATCCTTTTAAGACTTTTTTTTTTTAAAATACTATCTCTTCTGTGAAACCTTGACTTCCTCTGGCAAAATCTGTCCCCCTTTAGTGCACGTTGTGACAGGAAACACTCATGCTATGTGCTGTAATTATCTGTTTCCAGTTGTTTACATTTGGGATCCCCATTACACTGCTAACAACATAAAGGTAAGGACTGTGATTTGTGTGTGTGTGTGTGTGTGTGTGTGTGTGATTGTTTTGCATTGTGCCTGACACGAAGTAATAATTCTGAGAAACTTGATGCGTAGATCCACTTATTTGCTGTATTAGCACGGATAGGGGCATATGAGTTTTTGGAGCGACTGGGACCAAACCTGGCCCTTCCAGCCAGACGTTACCAGCCACTTTCTCCTCAGGCTCCCACCTACACCTGTGCCTAGTTCCGCCTCCGACAGGGTTGGGCCACTCCGCGTAAGCCCCGCCCCACCTCGTTGTGATTGGCTAGAGGAAGAAAGCGAGCCGACGTTTGGCCTTTTTAAGGGGGAGGAACTAAATTTTTTTTTGGTCTCGCACCGCAGGCCGAGTCCGCCCGAGGGGACCCGATCAGGGCCGAGGCGGGCGGCTCAGCGGCCCTAAACCGAGGCCGCCGGACGCACCCCCACCCGCCAGCCAGGTGGAGCCAGAGATGCCGGCCCGAGCCGCGCGGCCCCGCCCGGGCGCCGCGCCGCCTCCGGCCTTGCTCGCCCCGCTGCTGCTGCTGCTGCTGCTGCTGCTCGCGGGGCTGCGCGGCCAGGCGTTCGGCCGCGTCCCCCGCTCGGTGCCCCGGACCTCGCTGCCCATCTCCGGTAAGGCGCGGCCCCGCGCTCAGCCCCCCGCCCCGCGCCCGGCCGCCCCGGCTGGGACTTGGACGGCCCCTCCCGCCCGGGCCTCGCGCCTCGGCTCCCACGCGCCCCGGCTGCTCCTCAGCCCCGGCTTCCGGGACAGCGCGGTCCCGCGCGGTGGAGGGGCACACCGAGGCCCAGGGAGCCGTGGGAGTTGCCGCGCGTAGTCCGTCCCTCGCTACCTTCTCCCCGTTACCCACGCATACACACTCACCCGTGCCCCGATCTCCAGTGTGAAGCCCAGTTTGCTCCCAGTCCTTTCATTGTTTAATTCTGTTCCAACTCCCGCCTCTATCTCAGCATGTCCATCTGTCCAACTTGTCCTCAGTTGCATGACCCCACCGCCATCCCAGCCTTCCTCCACTCCACTCACATCCTTAATCTTCACAATCCACCTCGTAGTCCCCTGGCATTTCTGACGCCGCCTTCCTATTACCCGTTTCCCCTTCACCCCCAGAATTCCTGAACACTCCCTGTTCACCTGTCCATTAATTAAATGTTGAAAACTCGTGCAGTGAATTGGATTTGGAGTTCCTCAAAAAGGATTTAGAAAGTCTTCAGAAGGAAAAGAGGACGAGATATGGTCCTTTGAAAAGATGTGCAGGAAGCCATGGGGTTCCACGCGGTTCACAGTGGATATTTACATGTGGGAGACTGCTCAGGCGGGTGTGGACGTGACGAGGACCTTGTTTCTTTTTAGTTAGTATTGGCGCCTTGAGCAGACAGAACCAGCGAAGCCAAGAGTAGGCCTGTTGACAAAAATTCCCAACTGATCAATGTTAATTTACAGTCTAGACACAGGTTGGTGACATTAGGGATGCCCTGAATCTAGAAGAAAAAGTTGTCAGATCCTGGGGTTCCAGTTAGTGCTGATGTAGGAGCCACGAAAGAGATTGAGGTTGCCTGGCTGAGTAGATGACTGCCTAGTCACAGAAGTCTAGATGGCGTCCCCCTTGAAGCAGAGCTGGGGATACACAAGGAGGTTGGGTAATTCTGGGTTTGTACTAAGCATGAGAAACAGCACAGAGAGGAGTGGGATGTGGAAAGATGGGTAAAGGTGGGTGTAGCTCACGTCAGCGTACCTCAGAGTGGTTGGGCAGGGGACTATTCTACCATCTTGAGGGCTCCTGAATAGATGAAGCAGCCAGAGCTGCAAAAGTAGAGTCCCCAGAGCCAGAAGTTAAGCTAAGAAGGTAAATTCATGCAAGAATTATTTATGATGGCCTTTTTCATAGATGAGAGTTTTGAATGCTGATGTGAGGTGCACATTTGGCCACAACAGAACACATGACTAAAGAAGGGTGAAAGGAACCGTCTGTGAAACATGTAGCATGTGCCAGGTCCTTCCATGCCTGTTATCTCACTTAATTCTCTTAATACCCCTGGTGGTGTTTCCAGATGAGGAAAGTGATGCTCAGAGAGGGCAATTAACTTACTCGAGATCATGCAACTGGTAAGTGGAAGAGCCACCTTTAAGCTCAGGCTGGGAGCTGGAAGAGTAGCATAGTGTTTAGAGTGCTTGCCTAGCAAGTGCAAGGTCCAGAGTTCGATTCCCCAGCACTGCATGAGCTGGGTGTGGTGGCATGTGCCTATAATTCCAGCACTTGGGAGGCTAAGGTAGGAGAATTACTGTGAGTTTTTGTCCAGCCTAGGCTTCGTAGTGAGTTCAGGACCAATCTGGACTACAGAACAAGACTCTGTCATCAAAACAAAAAACAAACGAAAACCTTTCAGGCTAACCTATTCTTGGAATACATAATTTTTTTGCACTGAACCCTATACCTCTCTGGGTGGAATAGGATTGGGGGAGATCAAGGGTAATAGGAGAGAGGGTGGGGGGAGATAAACACCGAATTTGTTAGTAAAAGTAAAACATTTCAGCCACACATGGTGGCAGATCTCTGGGAGGCTGAGGCAGGAACACCACAGGTTCAAGCCCATCCTAGCACGATTTATTGACTTAGTGAGACCCTGTCTCAAAATGTAAAAAAAAAAGGGGGTGGGGCACTTGAAATGTAGTTCAGTGCAAAGGTCCTGAGTTTAATTCCTATTACTGAAAAAAAGTGATGCATTTCTAAGCAAAAAGAAATTGCTGTTTTGCAGTGATTAAAAAATTTAGGAAAGCACTTCTATTTTCTATAGGTATTTTAAAATTATGCCTCACATGGCTATTAATAGAAATTACAAACAATATTTTTTAAAAAACTGTATTCTGCTTTTATGGACAAAGTATACTTGACTGGATTGTGTGCTAAATATTCTGGTCTCATCAGCTGTCTGTTTTTGGGAAGTGGAGGTGGTTGGCTGCTCTTTTCTCCTGATGGATGCCAAATAAATGGTTCTTGGAAGGAAACAAAAACTGGCCCCTTTGGCTTTGCTCTTGTGGACTTAATCCTTACGAAGTGATGGGTGATGCCACTGTCCTTTCTCCCCTTCTCTTCCTGCCAGAGGCCGACTCCTATCTCACCCGGTTTGCTGTCCCTCATGTGTACAATTACTCTATTCTCCTTGTGGATCCTGCTACCCACACACTTTATGTCGGCGCCCGGGACACCATCTTCGCTTTGTCCCTGCCCTTCTCAGGGGAGAGACCCCGCAGGGTGAGAGTTGAGACTGGGGAGGGTACCAGGCCACCTAACTTGTGATTATATTTACAGTTTCATGGGCAGTGTGGGGGATAGAGTCATACTTAGAGATTTAACAGTGAAGGAGGGGGAGATTGTCCTTTTCCTTGTCTCAGCTGAGTGTGACAGAGGGGTTGTGGTGAATGGAGAGGCTGTGAGGGAGTTCATAGTGATGGGGAGGAGGCCATAGTGGTCAGATTTCAGGTGACAGTGAATAGAGGGTTCATTACAATGTCTGTGCTCTAGGGAGACAGCTTTCAAACTTTTTGACCACCCAGTAGTATGACCTCTACGATCTTGTGACCTAGTACATAAGCATGCACAGAAAGAAACTTTACGTGAAACAATATTGACTCATCTGTTTGTGATACATTCTGATGTATGCAGGTTCATTAGAAACAATGTTGATTGTGATTTTGCAATTGATTTTATTACTTGTTAATGGGTGGTGGCCTCTAATAGGAGAAACAGTCCTTTAGGAGAATCTCCCGAGTTCCCAAGTTGATGAAGTTATGAAGCTGTTTCACCTTTCTCTGATCTTGTGAGAGTTCCGAGTGGAAGGAATCTGAGGAAAATGGTCACTTCTCCCTTCTCAGATTGACTGGATGGTGCCTGAGGCTCACAGACAGAACTGTAAGAAGAAAGGCAAAAAAGAGGTAGGTTTAAACCTGGGTCCTGTTCTGAGTGTCCGCTGAGACCTTGGCCCAGCCCCGACTTGGTGTCAGTCCCCTGTAGTGCTTGCATTCCCGTGGACCCAGGCAGGGAGTCTTAACACCATGCCATCGCCCATCATCCCTAATCCCAGAGCTGTATCTTGGCACTACCTTACCCTTTCGTGTATCCGCTTCTGATTCTAACCATCTCTGACCCCCAGGACGAATGTCACAATTTTGTCCAGATTCTCGCCATTGCCAATGCCTCTCACCTCCTCACTTGCGGCACCTTCGCCTTTGACCCGAAGTGCGGGGTTATTGTGAGTGACGGGTGGGAGGAGGGGGAGAGGGAGCCTGCAGCAGCGTGAGTTATGGAGGGCGGTGGGTGGGAAGATGGGAAGGGTTTTCTGTGAGTGATTGTGTTGGGCGTGGTTAAGACGAACATTGTATGTGCTAAGCATTGGGGGCAGGGGAGTGCCTCACAGGAGGGACTCTGCCAACTACAGAAGGAGGGCAGGACAGGGAGGGAGAGGGAGGTTGTCTGTAGAGGATGAAGGGTACGTACAGTGTGATGGAAGGTGTAGTGGGACATTAGGAAGGAAGTTAGGGATGCTGGTTGGGCTGGGGACGGATGTATCTAAAGAGACCTCAGAAACCAGGAACTCATGTTTCCCCTGCTCTGTGAATGCTTTGGTAGGAACCCTTGATTTGCTTCTTAATCGGTGTAGCAAGTGCCTGTTTCTTTTGCCTATTACATGTGCCTGTTTCTTGCCACCTCTTATCACATCCATTGTCAGCCTTATTCTCTGTGGGTTATGACTTCCTGCTCTCATACCTGCTCTCACTGCCTGCTCTACCCCTATTCTGGATCTTGCCTTCAGGGTGGGCGCTCTGTCAGTCATGTTTTCTTTTAGATCGTGTTCATTGCTGCTGAAGGCTTGGACTTCACCTTCTTAAACCCAGGAAATCTTGGGATACACGTACTCCTAATGACATCTAGTTTAATTGGAGCCACATGACTCTCTGGGAGGGTGGTTTTATGAGCTCTCAGCTTTTCCCATCAGTTATATAATAGCCAGTACTAGTCTTTTGATAGCACACATTTGTAACAAGGCTCTGGGGTGAGTAAAAAAAGCTCACATGACCATTGTATCCAGTGGAGTTCAATAGCTTTCTTCTTGACCATGATCCTAAACTGTAGGTCTTGACTGAACTCTTTTGCAGCCTGCAGTAATCCACCTGGATCAGGTTAGTATCTCCAAACCTCTCTTTGTTACACACCATTCTCCTGTTTTTGCGTAGGGGGCTATAATTATATATGCTTCATTTCTCTGGTCAGGCTGTCTGCTTTGGCCTGTGTGTAGATGGACTTATTTGGAATTAGGTTGAGTCTTTTCCATAATACAGGTGATGAGTACCTTGCAAAGGTCTGGGTAGTTCCCTTGTCTTGAGGAGATTTCCTAGTTTGGGGTAGTGCAAAAAATCTTCTTTAGGTAATGAGTGTCTAATTTCTCTACAGTTGTCACTAAGCTTACAAGGTAGTGGTGGTACTGACATTGCCATATTTGTAATTTCCAGACTGCATAGGATTAAGGATCCTATGAGTACGAATGTCAGGGCCAGGGATCAAAGACATGATTGTTAAGTTAGTCTCCAAGGCTTTTTCATTTTTCCTTGACTCTCTGAGTTTTGACCATGTGTTTGTCAGGTAAAGAATCTAGATAGAAAATACTCTGGACATATCTTTTAGGATTTCTGTGACTCTATATTCATTCTTGAGGTCCATCAACAGCAAAGAGTGAAGCCAGGGTTCTGTGTCTTGTACTCCTGCCCATTTGGGTTTTTGAGCCCTTCTATGTAGCAGGCTTATGAAATGGGGGCCCATTTTTTGGCAAATGACTATTTGTGGGAGAAAGAAGTAAGCCCTGTTGATTGTTCAGGCCATACCCTGAACTTTCTCTGTAGGCTTTTTGCATGTTCTCTTTTTCTTTTACCTGCTTATCTTGAGATTTGGCAAACCCAGTCTGCTTAATCGAGTTCTTGCCTTATTCTTAGTATCGATCTTCTCATGTCCTAGACTAATGATGCTGAAACTATGCATAATTAGTTTTTGAGAGCTTTGATCCAGCACAACACCTTGCTCAAAGTTGGTCTTGGAGAAATGAAGGTTCTTACAAAAGGAAAGTTAAAACACTGAATCTACCAGCTCCAGCAATGAAGTGCTTTCTCTCAGTGTCAGCTCTTCCTTCAGACACTGGTGAAAAGTATTTTAGTTTTTTTTTTTTTTTTTAAAAAGGGAATTGTAGGAGGTAGCTGAGAAAAAAATGACATGCATTTAACAACAATGATGACAACCATTCAGTTGAATAACTATTGTAGGCTTGGTACTAGGCACTTTACTTTTATGACTAGGCTTTTCATCCTACATTATGATACTTAGGCATCATTTATTTGTATTTTATAAGAAAACTGGAGTCTTGAGAAATTAGGTACTCTAAGATTCTATAGCTAGCAGGTACAGAGCCAAAATTTAAACCTAGGTTCATCTGACTCTCTTCCACTACCCTGTCCCATTAGTTCAGCCTGTGGCCCAGAAGATCTTAATGTAGCTTCAGTTTTTTTCTTGCAGCATCTAACATATATATATATATATATATATATATATATATATATATATATATATATATTTGTATTAAGGACCTTCTTTGTTTTCTTTTTTTCTTTACCATCTGGAGCTGTCCTTAAATGCCTTCTTTTCTTCTTGACCAAGGCTGAAGGACCAGTTGCATTGTTCAGTGAGAGCATTCCTATTCAGGCCTGGCTTTCAGACAGAGAGACTTGTCTTCACCTCAGATGATGTTGAGAAACTATGTTAACTGTCATGATGATTGTCTTAGTCACTTTCTCGTTGCTGTGACTCAATACCCGACACCCACAAACTTAGGAAAGGAAAGGTTTATTTTAGCTCACAGTCTCGAAGGTCACAGTCCATTCAGGGGTGGCCGGCAACAATCAAAGTACATGGCAGAGAGAGAGGTGGAGGCAGCTTCCCCCAATAGGAGGAAAAGCTGAGGCTAGGTGAGACTAGTCCCAGTCCTCCAGGAAGGCAGGTGCAGCTTATGTATCCTTTCAGGTCTCCACCCAGTAACCAGTCCCTCCTGCATCCAGGTGTGGCCAATACACACCGTTAATCCTAACTTAACTGCAATCCACCCCTCCAGACCAGACCTCAGTCCACCAACATCACATGGTTCCATAGACAATTCACAACATCAAAATACATGATACTTTTGGGGGACACTCCAGATCCTAACCACAACAATGATAATATAATGAAGAGGCTGAACATTTAGTAGAGATTGTAGTGGAAAGTTCTTGCCCCTTTCAAGCCCTAGTCAGTCGTTTTGACCACATAATAATTGCTATCTAATTCATGAGAGGCAAGTTAATGGGAGGTTCATTTTCTCATAGGTTAGAAGGACTCAGCCATTGCAGAAAATAGGAAGGAGAGTGCTTTTGATGTGGTAAATGATAAGGGATTAGTATTTGATCTCTGTGAGATAGTCTATCAGTCAAATAAAACACAGAGTAGGGTTTGGAAGACTTAAAACTCATAGATTTTTGGGGAATGGTTTGCATAGAAGTATTACAGAAATCTGATAAGCCCAGTGATTACCAAGACCCAGAGCTGAGAGGTCAGAGGAGAGAGGAAGATTTATTATGCTAGCGGTCCTTTGCCTGGATCATTCCAAAATGGCAGTGGGGCCTGGAGCCCAGGGTCACGTTACTTATATGCCCTTTGCACAGGGGGGGCCTTGCTACCCAGCAAGCAGGCGACACAGGAACACAGAGAAATGTCTGCATAGCAAGTTTGCTGAAACAATTTCTCTTTTACACAAATCAAGCTTCACTTCGTCTTTGGCTCTATCTCACTGCCTGTCTGGGGAGCAGGCTCTGTTCTTGTCCTTGAGCTACACAGCTAGCCACACAGCTTCAGTTTAACTGTTACAGACTCAGTTAAGGGGTGGGGGAGGACTGCTTTCCCAGGTTAACTGTTTCAGGCCCTGTCAGAGGGGCTGCTTCCCTGGGATTTTCCACAACAGAAGGAATGGAGTTGTAAGAATGAATGAGACTTCTGAAGGATGTACAAAAAGGACTATGAATAGATGTTTAGGATACCACATGTTGAAAGAATAAAAAGTTGTTAGAGAAATGATTAGATAGGAAGAAATTCCGGGAAGGTACAGTTTTAAGAGTCAAGGAATATAATATTTCAAGGAAGAGAGTGAGTCAAGTTTTGAATGGTACCTAAAGATCGAATAGAGTGAGAACTGAGAAGAGGCTCCTCCTTTTAGTCTTTTATGGAATGTGCAGGAGTAGTGTGAGACAGAGATGGGAAAAAAAAACCAATTTTTTTCCAGAAATAGATGATTTGATTTGGATAAAAAAAGAGAACATTTTCACAAGTAGTAGAAAATAAGGAGGTGGAGCTAGAGTTTATATTCTAGGCAGTGGTGGGCCTTTTGCTCCGAAATCTACTATCTAAAGCTACTCTTTTGCTCCCAAATCTACTGTCTGGTCAGTGGCTAATAGTTTGGAAGATAAATTTGGGGTGGATGTATGCAGTTGGGGTGAAGGTAAACAGCACAGGGAAAGGAGGTTACCATAGTTCAGGGGAGAGGGAAGAAGGTCATGGCAGCATTTCCAGAGCATGAACACCTTGACATTCTCCCTGATCACCAGACTGTCTTTCTCCTCAGATGAGGATGTGCCCACTGCCCCACAAGTGGAGTGCTTGTGTCCCTGTGCGGTCTCCCATTCCATTAGTCTCTTTGGATTCAGGATCCTTTTTTGGGGGACCCCAGATCACTTGTATCATAACAGGCTTCCTTAAATTGTGTCTAATTAATATAAAACCTTGTGTGTCATCTATATGATGACATGAGCGATCTGAATTAGCCAGGAGTATATGTATGTTAAGCCTGAAGCTACTATCAAAGAAATTAAGTGGTAACCGCACCATGTGACCATCCAGTTTGTGAATTAGAACAGCATGCCTCTATTTCCATGCCATAACTTTGATTCCCTACCAGCGACAGTTAGTTTCCCTTTCAGGCCTAGGTTGAACTCGTCCTTGACTTCTGTTTTTAGATGTTATCTTGGCACCTCTTAGCACTGGATAGACACTAGACTAAGATAACTTCTGGCTGGCCCTGGTGGAACTCTTATCTCTGCCTGAGTCAGTCCTTTTGGAGGCCCTGATAGAGGAAGGTACTTAACCTATCATGCCCTCAATTCTAATATAGCTTCAGGTCATTCTTCACTGATTTTACAGTTTTCTTCCCTACCTTGGCTGTAAGATTCTGGCTATTCTTTCATCCTGGGGTGGGAGAACATGGAGGAGAGCCCTTTTTTCTCTGGGCCCCCCAAGCTTAGCTGGTCCTCTGTGGGCCTGCATTTTTCTTTGTCTTTCGTAAGAGCTCTATCAGGAGGCCTTCTTCCCTGGTCCTCTTAGTCCTGGACTGCATTGTCTAGCCAGTCATTAGCCGTCCTCTCCTTGTTTTCTAGTGCTATCCTAGCTATTCTTTCTTCAGGGGACATGGGTGACAGGTACTGTGGGAGTTGGGGAAAGAGGAATAAGCTGGTGAGAATGGTATATCAGAGATGGGAAATGAGGAATGAGCAGGGGGATCAGGAATAGGTGACTGAATATGGGGTTGTAGTGGAGGCTGGAAGATGGATAGAAATGGGCTTTTCCTTCATCTGTTTGTCCTTGTACTTCTCACCAATAACCTTCCCTGTGACCCCTAAACCAATTACCCCCTCTGGTCTGTAGGATGTGTCCAGTTTCCAGCAGGTTGAAAGACTTGAGAGTGGCCGGGGGAAATGTCCTTTTGAGCCAGCTCAGCGGTCAGCAGCTGTAATGGCTGGTGAGTGGGGATAGATAAGAACCTGTGATTTCTTGCTCTAATTGCTTCCTTCCTCACCCCCTGCTGTTGGAATTTCTATGTCATGTCGTTTCTTCCCTTAGAATGTCTATTATTCCTGTGTCTCTTTTTAGCCCTTCCTGTTTTTCCCTGAATGCCTGTGACCTCCTGCTTTTCCCCATAGGGCATTATTTCCCCATAGTTCTCTCTAGAGAATGTGTCCTTTGCACCTTCAGCGTGAGCCATTAACCTCATTTTCTTCTCTCATAGTGTGTTGTTTTCTTTCCTGTTATAATAGGAATCTACTACAATGCATATTGTAATAAATTTGGAAAAAGTCTAAACAAAAATATAAGTCTAGAAAGGCACTGACTGAAATATCTCTACATAACGGTGGAGATATCCAGTTCAGTGGCAAAGAAGGTTACTATTGTGGCTTTTTTTTTTTTAAGGTGTAGAATAGATAAAACAGATTTTATTCAGAAACAAGGGACGGAGGAGTAAAAGCTCCCACTGTGTAGGAGGGCATCCTAGGAGCCCTTATTGTGGCATTGAGCACTTGAAGTATGACTAGAGTGGCTAAAGGAAGGATTTTAAGTTTCAGTTTAAAATAAATAGCCCCATGTTTCTAATTAATGCAGTGCTAGAAGATCTCTTCTTAGAAAACCACTGCTTATATTTTAGGATATTTCCTTCTAGACTTTTAAATGTGTGTGTGTGCACTCCCACGTATACTTAACGCACATATTTCCTGGCCGAGGAATCAATAGTGACTGTTAAATTCCTGTGGCTGCATCCTTTGAACAAGCCGTCTACAGTTGCTCAATCAAACCTCTTCTGGAGAATGACTGATTCTTCGGTAGCCAGAGAGCCAGTTGTTTTTGTGCCTCATAACTAGTTTAGATCAGACCACCCTACAAGGACCCTCCAAATTCAGTGAGAAAATAGCTGTTTTCTCATAGTGATGTAAAATAAACACATTGATGGAAAATTTATGTGCATACTATGATAGTTTTGTTACACTTATGGGTGTAAATTTGAACTTTGTCATGTAACTATATCATAGGAGTTTATCTATAATTTAAAAGTTGTGAAGAGGATTTTTAAGGATGTCATGTTACTTATCCTCAGGACATACCATAAATTAGACAATTCCACACTGTTTATGCTATTTTATTTAGTTTACTTCAAAGTTTTTGCTGTTATTCATTTTGCTGTAGTGAGCATTTTTGTTTTATAATTTTTTTGTCTTCAGATTACATCATGCCAAGACCCCTAGAAATGGTTTGCTACAGTAAAGGTTCTGATTGTTGTCTGGCTCATCCTCTGTTCTTCATTGCGTATTTAGAAAGGGCACCAGTTTGTACCCTAGCCAGCAATAGATGAGTGCTTTGTTTTCTCACATATATTTCAACATAATGTATTGTCATTTTAAAAAACTTCGCTAATTTGAGACTAAAAGTGGTACTTTATTTTAATTTGTGTTTCTTTGAATATTAAGTTTAACAATTTTCATATGTTAGTGTTTATTTCTAGTTCTTATTTGGCAAATTCTGTATTAATGTTGTGGTCCACTTACCAGCTAGGATACTAATGTTCTGACCTGCACATTGTTTGCTTTGTACTGGCAATTGAACTTATGGCCCTTGCACTGGTTATATCCCCAGCCCTTTTTTACATTTTATTTTAAGATGGGATCTTCTTAAGTCCTTAGTTGCCCAGGCTGGGCTTGAATTGGTGATCCTACTGCCCAGCTTCCCAAGTGCTGGATCCAGAATACATCTTGTTAAACTCAATTTAGGAGAGCATTTTTTTCTTTTCTTTTAATTTTTTTTCTTAAGGTTATCCTCTTTCATATATTTAGAGCTTATTTTTGAATGGAATGAAATAGGGTTTTACATTAATTTTTCTAGTAAATCAGTTAAAGCATCAATAATCATACTTTTTTCACTGACTTTTGCTGCCAGTTTTATCATAAAATTAATTATTTACCTATACTTCTGGACTGTATGTGAAGTAAAAATTGAGACACAGGTTCTAACAATGAAAAATTTTTCTTATATATGGCTTTATTTTTCAGAATAATCTTAAAGCTACACAGCTGATATCACTTCTTAGTCATACATAAGTTGATGTTTTCCTCTTCTGAAAAATAATAAAAATTCTTGAAATTTGGCAAATTCTGTATTCATGTTGTGGATGCATATTATTATACATCCGGAAAGTAAGCATATAGTGTATATGTGAGTAAATACATTTGAGTTGACCTGATTGTCATTATCTACTATTGAAATTGACGAGACTTTGTTTATACTCACATCTGTTTGAACAAAACATTTTAGTAAACACTTTATTTTTCTTGGCATTTCATCAACATCTTTGGCAAAAACTCTGAGCCAGTTATTGGATCATTAAGAAAGATTTCTGAGTTTTAGTTATGTTTCTTGATTCTGCAGAATTGTTTACGAATAAATGACGTCTCCATTACAGTAGTCTGAGGTAATCAATTTACATGCTTTGTTTGGTGCAGTAATCTTCAGCATGTGTGACTGTACAATCTCTTCTTGTTCAGTCAGCGAGTGAATTCATATTAGGGTGTGATTTAAGAAGACAGATTTTATGAATGAAATTATTGTATGACAAAGTGGATAGACTATTTCAGAAAGGTTTTTAAGTCCATTTTTTTCTTCATTCAGGATTGCACAAGGAGGGAAAACAATTCAGGGTTTTCTTTCAACTGCTAATAGGTGGAAATCACTAGAATTCACTTTTGAATTTAGAATGGTTACATAAAACTTCTGTGTCTTCAGATATGCTTCAGATCCAAATCACAGTCAATACTAATATCCTTAATGTTGTCTCTAGTTCTTACTTTATAAGCTATCATTCACACGCTGAAACAAGACAGTTAATAGAAATCCTGCAGCCAACAGAAGGCAAGGTAGATAATGCATCTCCAACTACTTATATCCTGCTGATAGGCTGTTAAAAAAGTATTCATTTAGCTTGGTCCTTAAATAAGAAAATGGAGAACATTAGAGTAGGAGCTGTCTGTCTCCAGCGGTACGTGATCATTGACAGGAAAGCTCGGAACAGGCAAGGACAAGCCATGTTTTTAAAAAAAAATCTTCTTTTTAAAACCAATGAGTGGATGATTCTTATGCTCCTTGAAAAAATTTCACGTTAAATGTTCCTTTAAAAAATGCTGTCATTTTTAATTTTTTTTTTTTTTTTGCTGTAAGAATGGAAATTCAAAACCCGCATGATGGAGTGAACTATTCCCTTTCCTGGCACACATCCTTTCTGTGAGTTTTGGGGAGTTAACATGTTTAGGAGGCTCACGTGCACAGGATTCTCATCTGGGAAAGTAGGGATTCATTTTCAAGCATACTAGTGATTTTTTCTTTGGTTGTGATTCTTCATCTTTATGAGTTTTAATCTTTTATTTCTGTATTTCTAGGATGAAATATCTTTAAGTTTGGGGTTATAAAAATAAAAGATAATATAACTACAAAATATATTCAGTAAAATAGTAAAAAAGAAAATAAAAAATTGCTTTAATTCCGTTTAGTGAGAAACTAACATCATTAACACTATAGAATTATAGCTCCTTCAAAAATGTTTTCTCTGTATTCAGCAATAAATATTTTAACAAAATAGGGCATCACTATTTTTTGTACATCATCTCATGCCAGTAGTCAAATGTGTATTTTAATGTTTATTGACTGGATCTTTTCAGCAGTAATTTGCCGAACAATTGCACATTTAGGAATTTTTTTAGTATATGAACATTGCAATTCTGTCACATTGGAATTTATAGTGTCTTGGAGAATCTAGGACACAGAGTTGGGGATCTCCTGTGTACTGTTGTCTCATGACTATAATTGCTTGGTTCCTCTTGTGCGTGAGTATGTAAGACTGTGTCACAGCCCCTTATACTCGTGGAGCCCCTGGGCCCCTGCTACTTCCTCCCAGCATGTCTGATCCCTGCTTATAGCCTGTGGTGACCCTCTGCTATTCCATTCCACTCTGAGTGTTCTTTTCTGCATATCTAGGTTTCTGTGGTTCTGGCTCCCTCTTTGATCCCTTGGCAAATTTTGGGAAACTTTACCTCCTTCCATTGTTGGGTCTTTGCATGGTTATCTGTGGTCTCTTAGTGTTTTCATAATATTAATGACTTTTTCAACAGCTCTACGTTCCAAACTTTATTTCCAAAATATTCATCTCTCTCCTCTACCACATCTTCCATCCTCAGCGTCTCCACCACCACACAGGTGGTGTCAGAGTTCTGGCTTAGAGTATTTTGTGTATCGTGCTGTTAGGGAAAAGATTTAGTTCAGAATTTTGTATCAACTTTTTTTTCACTCTTGGAAGTACAGAGGGTTGACTCGTTTGCTGCTCCATTTGCTGCTGCTGGGACCTGTGACCAATACTTGATTTGTCTTTTCAGAAATTCTCTGAAGGAATTGGGATGTCATTTCATAACTTCTCTCTCTTTTTTTTCTGGTAGCACATGGTCCTTTGAGGTTTACAAGGAGCTGTAACTAATGTGTATCGAATGTCTATTATGTGCCAGGTCCTAGTTGGGCTCTATAATTGTAACCTAACCTTTTGTACTTTATCTAAGTGGAAAGTGTTGTTATCCCTATTCTACATTTGGGAACCGGAGGTTTAGGACAGTTTATTTGTGCAAGATCACACTATTAGTAAGTAGTCATGGTTCAGACCTAAGTCATCCTGGCTCCAAACAACTTAGATTTTTTTTTTTTTTTTTTGAGAAAGGGTCTCACTCTGTAGTCTAGGCTGAATTTACTATGTCACCTAGGCTGGTCTTGAACTCATGGAAAACTTTCTGCCTCAGCCTTCCAAGTGCTGGAATTATAGGTATGCACCACCTGTCTCACGTGGTGTTGAAGAATCGATCTCAGGGCCTTGTTCTTACCAGGCAAGCACTTTCAACCGCTGAGCTATTTCTCCACCCCGCCACTTTGATTCTTTATACAGTCTCACAGTCTCCTCTTTCTATGGAGGTTCCCACCCAACCCCTGCTACCCTCAGAGCCCTCTTCACCTCTTATTTTGCTCTGCATAGTGTTTTTTCCCCCCAAGGCTGCTTGTCACACCAGTGTCTGCTATACATAGCTTCTCTGCAGCATATGTGACCCCTGGGCAGTTGCTCTTCTGTCTGCATGGCTCTTCTCTGCTTCCCCAGCAAGCATTAGCCCTGGCGGCCCTTACTAAGGCCTGCACATGCCAGCTTCCACACACAGGCCTTCCTTTCTTCTCCAGCTCTCTGGCTTGATCTCTCCGTGGCCAACAGCAGCTCTTCCCCTTAGAGGCGGTGGTCCCCAGGGCTCGTGTGTCATTTTGCCTTCCATCATTCATTCATGAATTAAGTAAGATATGTGGTGACTCTTGAGTTGCTGAGTCTGCACCTGTTACCCAGGCACTTCTCTTTAATTGCATTTTGGGTATTCTGACCGACGTCCAGAAGGCATTATCAACCTTATCATGGCTCGTGGCTAAAGTCACTTTCTCTGTGTTTCCTTCCTGGGCCTCTGTCATTTCCTGGCCTGGTTAATAACCTCACTATCTACTATCATCAGGCTTTTATAAAAGCTAGGAATCTTAAGAGACATTAGGTTACTCCATTCTCTCGTATCTCTTATTCAATTGATTTTCAAACCTTGTTAATGGATTCTACCTCCGAAAGTCCATCCCCTTTATTCACTCTACTGCCTTCGTTTTGGCCTCCAGCTCTTGGCTTAGACTGTGCAAATGGCCTTTAGGAATGACATAGTGGTTTAAAGCACTTTTCTTGCAAGCTGAAGGCCCTGAATTTAGTTCTTCAGCACAAATAAAGCTGGGTGTGGTGTCACACTCCTGTAATCGCAGCACTTTGGAGGCAGAGGCAGGAGGATTGCCATGAGTCCAAGGCCAGCCTGGGCGCATAGTGAGTTCAGGAGCAGCCTGGGCTACAGAGCCAGACCCTGTCTCAAAACAACAACAGCAACAACAACAAAAACAGTAACAACAGACAACAACAACAAAACCCCCAAGTATTATCTTCTGATTTTTTTTATTATGTTGCTCTCCTTAAAAAAAAAAAAATCTCTTTAGTTTTTATTCTTTCCTGTGGGAGATACAGGACATGTTACTGGCACTGCAGAGCAGACTTTTCACACTTGGGTGCCCACTTCCATCTCTGCAAATTAGTCTCTGTTCACTTGCCCTCTCTAGCAGCCCCCTCTCCCACCCTGGGCTTCAGCCACTGGTGTCCCACACACCCGAACGTGGCCTCCCTCTTTGCCGCTTGCCTGTGTCGTTCCCCAAAGTCCTCCAGATACACACAGCTGAGTTTTCCTCTGTGCATTCCCCACCCCATGTCTACTAGTTGTAACTTCCTCATGTCTGATTGCATTCTTCCCATGCTTATCACCGTGGCTTAAACAGGAGCTCTTGGGAAGCAGTGATCAGCTCAGCACCCAACACAATGCATTTTACGCAGTAGTTGCTGAAGGGGTGTTGGAATGCCCTGGTGCTCGGTAGTCTTCCAGTTGACTTTCTACTGCCCTGATTCAGTGTCTCCTACTTGTCTCTGAGTCCCTGGCAGTGTTACTTAGTGTGGCCAGGGCTATACCTCCCTTTCTTCTTGGAGTGTTTGTGACTTCTGTCTTCTGTAATCCCTAGCATTCCTAGAGTGTCCTTGCCATTCTGTTGTTTCTAGGGGAAACCCAACTGTATTCCTCTACTGCTTCTTATTCTGTGAAGTCTCTGTGCATCTCTTAGGCTGAGATTTCTTAAAGTGAGGGCTAACTCACCTTCACCAGAAGAACTATGCTTGTTTGCAGTGCAGTTTGTTGGGACACCCCTTAATTAGAATTGCTGGGCCCAGGAATCTCTATTCTGATCAGGAAGCCAAATGATTCTAATGTAACTTAGAGTTGTGACTTATTCCAAGGCTATTTATACCTACTGATGCTCAGAAGGAACACTAGTTTCTTCAGATTTTACTGTAGTGGAGAACTTAAGTAAAATTGAGATGTGCTGCAAAGTTGGTACCCCTACTGGAGAGTCACAGGACAGTTAGCATATTTCAGGTTTCCTATAACAGCAGCAACAACAAAAAATTCCAGACAAATCTGATTCTCCTTTTATATCTCTGGACATCTGACAGTTTCCCCTTAACACTGGCTTTCATACGGCCCTGGAGTAGTTTATTTGTACATAGACTATATTGTAATCCCTGTGATATGCTTGGCAGTGCTTGGCGCCTACCGAGTGCTCAGTCCTGAGAGTTGCTGCCCTGCTTTATTCCTTGCTCTGTCTGTGATCTGCTTTGCTTCCCTCAGTCTCTGACTGCTCGTCTCCTCTGTGTTGCCCTACAGGGGGCGTTCTCTATGCTGCCACTGTGAAAAACTACCTGGGGACGGAGCCAATTATCTCCCGGGCTCATGGTCGCGCGGAGGACTGGATTCGCACAGAGACTTTATCGGCCTGGCTTAATGGTGGGAAGAGGGAGATGGATCCCCTGACGTATAGAATGGGTGGAGGCTGGGTAGCCCCAGGCTGTGTCTTTGGGGATCTGAGGCCACTGGTCTCTCCAGCTCCAGCTTTTGTCACAGCCGTGGCCTTGAGCCCAACCGAGTGGGGAGGTGAAGATGGAGACGATGAAATCTACTTCTTCTTTACGGAGACTTCCCGTGTGTTTGACTCATATGAACGCATCAAGGTCCCACGAGTGGCCCGTGTGTGTGCGGTGAGTATCCAGCTGTCTGTCTGTTGTCTCCTGCTTTGTCTGTCCTCCTGTCTTTTTTTCTTTGGGTCTTTATCTTTGCATCTCTCTTCTTTTTTTTTTTTTTTAAATTTCCTCTGCCTGTTTTCTCTGGGAGCTAGAGGAATGTCTGGTTTCTTTGACCCCTATGTTTACCCTTGTGACACACTGTTCACAAGAAGTGGACTATTGTTGATGTTAAGGCAGGATCCTATGGCAGGCAGACTTGGGTTCAAGTCATACAGTACCACTTATTGCCTCTATGACCGTGAACAATTTCTTTTGTACTTTTGAAACTCATCTGTAGAATAGGGAGACTAATGACATGACCTCAAGAGGTCCTTTGAGGACTTACAGAGAATACACCATAGTATGGTACTTTTAAGTGCATAGTTGACTTAGTTCCTGTCTTTGTTATTATAACCCCACCCACCCACGTATCTCATTATCCCACAGTATGTGTGTCCTTGCATTTCTGTGCATGTCTCCCCATCTGTCTGTGTCTGTCCTGAACTCAAAGAGGAAACATATTGGTTTCCTTGCTTCATGTTGGTATTTTAAAGGGAATTTCCCATGTGTTTATCACTGCAGGGGGACCAAGGGGGCCGGAAGACTCTTCAGCAGAGGTGGACAACGTTCCTGAAGGCTGATCTGCTGTGTCCAGGGCCTGAGCGCGGCTGGGCCTCCACTGTCCTTCAGGACGTGGCTGAGCTTCGACCTGAGTCTGGAGCAGGGACCCCCATCTTCTACGGCATCTTTTCCTCCCAGTGGTGAGGTTCCTGGTGTGGAAAGTTACAAGGTGGGAGACCATGAGGTTGTCAAAGCGTGAATACTTTCTCCTCAGAGTGGTTTTAGTCTCCCTTCCTCAGGTTTGTTGCTTCTGGTGTGTTTCTTGGGATCAGCTCATTTGACACGGGATGAGTTGCTGTCCTCTAGCTCCCTCCAGATCCGTGGTTCTAACCCGTGACCCTTGCAGGGAAGGTGCTGCCATCTCTGCTATCTGTGCCTTCCGACCACAAGACATTCGGGCAGTGCTAAATGGTCCCTTCAGAGAGCTAAAACATGACTGCAACAGGGGACTGCCTGTTGAGGACAGTGATGTGCCCCAGCCCAGACCTGGAGAGGTGAGGAGACTGAAGCAGGTGTTCAACCCAGACCTGAATTAAAGAGCTGTCTTTAGGGCAGGAGTCATGCTAAGTGTCCCTGACATTTTCTGTTCCTCGGGAAACCTTGTCACCTGGTCCCGTGTTTGTTCTAGTGTATCAGCAAGAACATGAAGCTGCAGCAGTTTGGCTCATCACTCTCCTTGCCTGACCGTGTGCTCACCTTCATCCGCGACCACCCACTTATGGACAGACCAGTGTTTCCCACTGATGGCCACCCCCTACTGGTCACTACAGATACAGCCTATCTCAGAGTGGTGGCCCACAGAGTGACCAGCCTCTCAGGAAAAGAATATGATGTGCTCTACTTGGGAACAGGTATATTTTATAGTCAAGCAAGTTGCTAGCATAGTATATAGTCTTATCATAGAGGGGGCCTCTAATACAGGCATCAGAGTCCCAGGCTTGGGGACAGTTAGGTCTTTCTTATCTCTTGCCCTTCTCATAGAGGATGGACACTTGCACCGAGCAGTGCGCATTGGAGCCCAGCTCAGTGTCCTTGAGGATCTGGCATTGTTTCCAGAGCCACAGCCAATTGAAAGCATGAAATTATATCATGTAAGTTGTAGATTTGGGTGAGTCTGGTGGGAAGACATCTGAATGTAGAGCCAGTTATTGACCCTGATGTATGGGAGATCCAGTGCATGCCCTTTCCCTCATCCTTTTCTGTAGGGCTGGCTCCTGGTTGGCTCCCATACTGAGGTGACACAAGTGAATGCAACCAACTGTGGCCGTCTCCAGAGCTGCTCAGAGTGCATCCTGGCCCAGGACCCTGTCTGTGCCTGGAGCTTTCGCCTAGATGCGTGTGTGGCTCATGCTGAAGAACACCAAGGGTGAGTACAGCAGCACTGGTCTCCGGCCTACAGTCCCAGAAATCTGCCCTATTCGTGTCTCTCATTCACTATTGCCATCCTATCTGGGTATTTTTCTTTCTGTTGATGTCTGCATAACTTGGGTGTCTGTCTTGGGTTTTTTTTTTTTTTTTTTTTTTTTTTTTTTTTTTTTTTTTTTTTTTTTTTTTTTTTTTTTTTTTTTTTTTCATTGCTGGGCCAAAATACCTGACATCTGCAACTTAAGGGAGAATAGATTTATTTTAGCTGATAGTTTCAGGTCTCAGTCCATCTGTGGGCACCTGGCAATGGTGGCAGCGCATGGCTGAGGAATAGCTGGTGGAAGAGCTGTTCACAACATGGCCGACAGAACCAAGTGAGGGCGGAAGGACAGAGCTGGCATGTACCCTTTCAGGTCCTACCCCAGCGACCCCCCTTCCAGCCAGCACCCTCACCTCTTAACAGCACATGATACGTGCACGCCACAGTGTCCAAATACATGAGGCTTGGGGGACATGCTCCTCAGGGTTCTGTTGTTGACCCCTTCTCTTTGTATGTTTATGCTCGTTCTAGTGAAATTATTCCTATCTCTAGCTGACTTACAGAATCCCTTGTCAAGCTGCTTGTTTGCTATTCCTCTTGGATGCTTCACAAGAAACTGAAACCTAGCAAGTCTAAATGTGCCTTTGTTTAGGATTGCTCTCATGTCCTCCTCTGGTTCTCATTATCTCGTAAAGGGACCCCTGTTTCTTCAGGTGCTTACGCCAGGCATGCCCACGTCATGTTCCAGTTTGTACTGATTCTAGGTCCAACGTATTCTTGGTCTACTCTCTTCGTCACCCCTCCTGTCACCACTGTAGTCTAAGCCATCACCATTTCTTAGCTGGATTACTTTAATAACCTACTAATTAGTTTCTTATTGTCTGTTTTTGGCCCCTACTGTTTGTGTTTCGTTCAGCAGCTGGCTTAAAAACATGTCGCATGAAACAAATTCATTACATTGTATTCATCCTAAATATTTTCATATAGATCTCTGCTGGATAAAGACACTCTTAAAACATTTTAGGGACTGGAGAAATAGCTTAATGGTTAAAGTGCCTGCTTAGCAAGCTTAAGACTCTGTGTTCAGTTCCCCAGCTCCACATAAACCAAGCATGGTGGTGCACACCTATAATCCCAGCACACAGAAGCCTGAGGCAGGAGGATTGCCAATAGTTTGAGCTCAGCCTGGCTTCCATAGTGAGTTCAGGACCAGCTTGGACTACAGTGTGAGACCCTGTCTCAAAGAAAAAAAAAAAAACCAAAAAAACATAAAACCCCTCAAACACCATTTTATTGTAGAAAGTTTTAAACATACTCAAAAGTAAAGAGAGTAATATAATAAATTTTTATGTATCTATCTCTCAGCTTTAATAACAACTCCTGACCATTTTTATTCACCATTTTTATTCATCAAAACCTTACTCACAATTATCTTGAAGCAAATCTTAGATATTTTCACTTCATCTGTGAATCTTTCTGTATCTCTAAGGCTTTTTCAAAATGCAGCTATTATTGTTGTGTGTTAATACTGTTATCGTATCAAAAAATTAATCTCATTATTATCAAATGTTCAGTCAATGTTACAATTTTCCCAATTGCGTATTTCTAAAATTAAAAAAATTCCCCCATTTTATTAATATGTATATATGTGATACATAATGTTTACATTAAATTTTAGTATTTTTGAACATATATATCACATCTAGTTACAAACTCTTCCTCTTTTCTTTTTTTGACCCTCCCACACCCTCTTCTTCCCCACTAAGCCCCTTGCCCCCCCATTTAGTTCTATGATATGACTGTATTCTGGGTTTCTCGTTAGAGAAACCATTTGATATTTAGCCTTCTGTGTCTGACTCATTTCATTGAGCATGATGGTCTCAAGTTGAGTTCATTTTCCTACAAAAGCCTCAAAATTATCTATTTTACAAATGAATAGTACTCCATTGTGTACATATACCACATTTTATGTATCCATTGGTCTGTTGGTGGGTATTTTGGTGTCTTCTACGTTTTAGCTATTATTAGTCGTGTTGTTATGAACATGGGTATACATGTATCTCTGCTATTTGGTGCTTTTAAATCTTTTGGAAAGATTCCCAGAAGTATCACTTGGTCAAAGGGGATATTTATTTTCAGCCTTTTGAGGAATTTCCACACTGCTTTCTATAGTGGTTGTACCAGTTTACAATCCTACCAGCAGTGTAAGAGGGTTCCTTTTTCTCCATAGCCTCGCCAGCATTGATTGCTGTTTGAGTTCTTGATATGCACCATTCTTTATGGGGTTAGATGGTATCTTAGTAAAGTTTTGATTTGCGTTTCTGTAATGGCTAAGGGTTTTGAACATCTTTTCATGTATTTATTGGCCATTTGAACTTCTTCATCTACACACTGACAACCGTAGTAGAGGTCTGATTGACCTCTCTCCTCCACAGAGAGTGGTGCCAGAGGGCTCAGCAGTGAGCAATCCATCTTGCTACCAGTCCTCCCAAATCCTGGGAATACTAGAATTGTGCTGTCAGAAACAGATCCACTAGAGGCCAGTATATATCAACAGCTGTAGAGAAGAGAGAGTGCCTGTATAGAGACAAGCTAAATCATCTTTCTCACCCTCATAGAATTTTTGATGAGCCCTTATAGAAAAGAAATGTATTCTTTCTCACAGAAAAAAATAACAATAGCAACAACAAGAATAGGTCTTACATTGTTTTCAAGAGAAAGCTTGTGGTGTGGACAACAAGGCCTGTTATTTGTTTTAAAGTGCACCCACCAAACATCTTTCCAAATGACTGTGGTCTGCTAGAAATATGTGTGTAATCTGATATGGCAGATATTGTGAGGTATATATAAGAGGCATTGGGGAAAAATTTGGTGATGGGGAGAATGTTGACTACTTGGTGGTTTAGAAGATGGCAGAGATAAAAGTGAATTAATATTTCATGGTACTGAGGAGGAGGAAGAGCATGCTGACACTAGATTTACCACTTATTCTCTTCTTTATAGGCTGGTTCAAGACATAGAGTCTGCAGATGTCTCTTCTTTGTGTCCTAAGGAACCTGGAGGTTTGTATGGTTGAGAGAAGATGTGGGTGGAATAGATAGAGAGGGGTTAGAAAGTTAGCCATTTTATATCTACTTTAAAACTTAGGTCCTAGAAAACATGGCAGCCAGAGATCCAGGGCCTTACTATCTCTGGGAATCCCCTTTTTAGCTTTGTCTACCTGCTGATATCTTATGTCTGATGTCACCTAACATTTTTCCCTGATATACCCCAGCCTATAATCTCAATATTTTTTGTGTCTATGCTGTCTCTCTGCAGAACACCCAGTTGTATTTGAAGTTCCTGTGGCCACATCTGCACATGTGGTCCTACCATGTTCCCCCAGTTCAGCATGGGCATCCTGTGTGTGGCACCAGCCCAGTGGAGTGACTGCACTCACTCCTCGGCGGGATGGACTAGAGGTGGTGGTGACGCCAGGGGCCATGGGTGCTTATGCCTGTGAATGTCAAGAGGGTGGGGCAGCCCGTGTGGTAGCAGCTTACAGCTTGGTGTGGGGAAGCCAGCAGGGCCCCCCAAGTCGGGCTCACACAGTAGGGGCTGGACTGGCTGGCTTCTTCCTGGGAGTCCTTGCAGCATCCCTGACTCTCCTCCTGATTGGTCGCCGTCAACAGCGAAGGCGACAGAGGGAGCTTCTGGCTAGAGACAAGGTGGGCTTGGACCTGGGGGCCCCAGCGTCTGGGACCACAAGTTATAGCCAAGACCCTCCCTCCCCTTCTCCTGAAGATGAACGGCTGCCCCTGGCCCTGGCCAAGAGGGGAAGTGGCTTTGGTGGCTTCCCTCCACCTTTCCTGCTTGATCCATGCCCAAGCCCAGCCCACATTCGGCTAACTGGGGCTCCTCTAGCCACATGTGATGAAACATCCATCTAGAGTGAGTAATGCAGCAAACTGACCACTGAGACCATGGTCACTGAGCCTGGAAGATTCTCATGACCTCTCGGTTTTCTTTCAGTCTGAGAGTATTCCTGGTTTCAATGTGAGTCCTCTCTGGGCCTGAATAGGCTTGGGGCCAGGCCTTTTCCTGATTCCTGATTTCTGTAGGAGATCAGAACTTCTCTCTGCAGCAAATCAGGCTTGCTCTCTACCCCCGTGAGGTGAACATTTGTGACCCTTTAGCCCTAGCCTTTTATCTTGGGCCCGTTAGTTTGGGGGATGGGACACAGGACAGAGCTCTGACTTTGCGCTCTGGATGGACTTCTGACCGCTTTCTGGGTAGATGCTGGTCAGAAGGAAGAACCATGGAGATATTTGGGGGCCAGTATGCACTGAGTCCTTGGGGTGGTTCTTCTGATTATCCAGCATTGCTGATTCTCTATGGGAGTGCATGATCCCTATGCTGCAATGTAGAACCACTGCCCTGAGGTCCTCTTATCCCAGTTTCCTTTCATCTGTGAAAGAGTATGTGTAAATACATTGGTGTTTGTAGGAGAGCTGGTCACATGTGCATGAGTGACTTAGCAGAGGCTTAGGTGTTTGGATGGGGAATGGAGAGAGAAAAAGTTGGAATAGGGCGTTGCCCTCAGAACTCTGCACCCTGTACCCAGTGGAGGAATGGCTTTCCTTTCTAAAAGGCAACAAAACACTGCCTCTCTCTCCATTGACCTACACCTTTCCCAAAATTTGAGTAAGCTCCCAAAGTGCCCTTCTGGGTGGGAAGGACAGCAGTGCACTTGACCCCATCCTTTTCTTTGTTTTTGTCCTCTGGCTGCTACCACTGCCACACCATACTTGCTCTTTCTCTATCTGGAGTGTAGGCTGAACCCCTTTTCCTTGGCTTCCATTAAAAACAAACTTCACAACATTCTGAATATCAGGGTGCGACTAAAAGGAAACAGTCATAGAAAACATAAGCAGCTTAAATAGGTCGCATCAGTGACTTTACTCAGGATGATACCCTTGCCCTAAAGCAGGAGTCCCTGACCTGGGGGCTGTGAACTTCTTAAAATTGTACACAAGATGTTGTCTTTACATGTGTGTCTGTGTTTTTCTGGGTAGAGGAGGTTTTCTGACTTTCATCAGGTTTTCTTGGCCTTAACAAAGTTAAAGGACCACTGTCTGGGGTCACTGCTCTTGGACCAAACCAAGGTGGTGCCACTCTGTGGCAGCTCCTGGCCTCGCCTTGTGGCCTGTGGTCAGAACCTGGACTTGTAGCGGCTGGAGGCCCTCTGTTTCTCTTCTCCATGGAAGCTGGTCTCTGTGTGTTTTGAAGAGTAATATCAAGAATGTTCGACCTTCCTGCTTTACATCTCCGATGTGCTCAAGGCTTCTCCTGCTCAGTCCTGGTCTTGGCCTGCGAATGTGCCTAGTTCATCCCTGATGAGGGACCCCCTCAAGCTCCAGTGAATGATCCAGTCCTTTCCTTGGCAGCAGCCTGTGAACTACTTAAGAGTCCCCTCGGGTTTGGAATTATCAGTGGCTTTGCCCCTGCAAAGAATATGATCTTAAGCTTGTATTCTAACCTAGGGACATTGGTTTACTCATCTGTAAAGTGGGGATAATAATACCTACCTCAAGGTTGCCTCAAGGATTAAATGAGAAAACATGAACACTAAAGCACTGTCTGTACCAGTAGATGTTGTTATTGTAAACACTGACTTAGTATGCCATAGTTATACAGCTTGACCACATGATGTGTGCAGTCACTTTAAGCTCCCTGCAGACAAAGGGGGCCAGTGCCAAACAGGTGACTTGTCTTGTGTCATCTCTGTCCAGGTCTTAGCTGCCAGTGTCTGAGTTTTAGGCAGGTCTGTTATTTTTATAACCTTCCATATGTCTGAGATTTGTGACCTGCTCATCCCTATAATTTGAGCGTGGGGGAAGGCTCCGTGTTCTTTGGTTTATCCTCACCTTACTTGAGGTTATAGATTGATTTCACTTTGGAGAGTAGGTGGGGAGATGCGTCTCTGTGGGGAAGGAGCAGAGAAGAGAGGAGGGGAAGTTCACAGTGGGTTTGGGGCTTGGAGTCTTTGGACTGTGGCTTTGGCTGCAGAAATAAGGAATTGTAGAATAAAATAAGGTTACAGAATATAGAAAAATAAGGTTTAGGGCTAAGATGATACATTCTAGTCCTGTCCCTCGTGGGTGTGATACTGCTCATTTATGTCCCAGCTGGACCCTTCCTGGCTCCAGGCCGTGGCATTGCTGAACTGCAAGCTAATGGTTTTCAGTTTCTGGGGTGGGAGGCAGGAGGAGTCAGCAACTGATACTGGATCCAGGACCAACATTTTCCCCTTGGGTTCAAGCAAGTCCTTTGAGCTGAGGAGGTCGGAATAAAATCACTTCCAGGACAGAGGGTCAGTCCAGTATATTCATCATGCCTTTGTATTTTCTGTATTTTTGATGCATTGATATCTGGGGCCTTGCTGACCTTGTGAAGAATATTCTTCCCAGGAAGAGCTATTTCCCAGAGATAGTAAAGGACTTGCCTGCTGGTAGAGCTGTCATGTGCCAGTCAGGCAATTCATAGCCCACACTTTCACTGTTCCTACACTGAAGTTTTACAGTGAAGGCTCTTGGGCACTGGGCTTCTATCCCACTGCTCTGATCACCTAGGGGCCAGGTACCAGGCAACTAGAGGCAGTCTGTATATCCCAAAGTCCACAGAAATTATCCAGACAAGTCAGTCCTAATCCTGCGTATCTAGCCTTGCCTATGGAAAGCACAATAAAGGCTCTAATGTATGTTTTCCTGGCTTCCTGTATCCCGAGGTACTTCAGTAGTTCTTGTATGGCCTCCTGTGTGGTGTGCCATACCTTCTGTTTCTAGGGATTTGTGAGTACAAATTTCTTCCTTTATGATAGTTATTTTAATGACAGTGTGTCTTATAGCCAATTAAATATAATCCTGCATTTGCTTTAAAACACCAATGGTTCCCTGAATTTTAAAAGTAAAAGAGACTAATTGGGCCTGACTGGTCATAGAAGTTGAGGCAGTGTCTGCATGGTAAAAGCTTAGGCCTCAGGCCTCCACAGGCACAATTCATGTCTGTCAATCTGTCTTCTAGTCCCTCAAGTGAATTCATCTGAATCCTCCCCTGTGCGTCGCGCAGCATTGTCAAGACACATGTAAGTGTGCTTTGTAAGTTGCAATATCTTCCTCTCTAAGAATGGAGAAGGCAGAAGTAGCCCCTCCTTGGGGTGAACAAGGGGATGGCGCTTTATTCTTCGGACAGTGTAGACTGGTGCCTTGCTTCCGTGAAGCTTAAGCAGCGGTGGCAGACCTCTGGCCGGATGGAATGTGTGCGCACAGGAGATAGGCTTGGCCTGGAGGATTCTGGGGAAATGTTCCTGAGCTTTGTCATGAAGAAGGGGAGCTGCCCACTCTATCTCTGTGGCCTTGGGTGGTAAGCTTCCTAGCAGCAGTTATAAGAGCCAGAGGCCCTTCTGCCCTGAGCCTGCTGGATTCTCATACAGTTGTAGGGAGAGGGTTGACCACCCCCAAGATGGCTGTCTCGCATTCCAGGTGACTGATAGCTCAGGAACGAGGTTGATTTGATTGATAGAAATAATTTTTGTACCCATAAGTTTGTGGAAGAAAATTCCTGCTTACGATATCAATGTCAGCATTTCTAAAATTAGCTGAGTCTGGAGCACACGCATTAAGAACTTGCCTATAGATTGAGAGAACAGACTCGCTGTGGATTGAGTGAGGCTGAGTGAGCAGGACATGCCCAAGATGAAGAGGGACTCTCCTTCCAGTCCTTTGCAGGACCCATTCCCCCTAAAGTAGCTTTTCCTCTTGGGCTCAGACCTGTCAGGTTCTCTGGGTTTTTGTAGTTTTGGTCTCATCATACGTTAGCTCATCGTAGGTTGTAAGCACCTTATAATTTCTAGTCAGAAATAAGGAGACATAAGCCTGGAGTGTGCTGCACGACAAGCATGCTACGACTTCTAGCCATTAGGAACCTTGCTAGATAAGCTCTCTGGAGGTACTTCTCGTTGTGTTAGTCCGAACAGGCTTTGTTATGATGTGATGCTGAACGACCCCAAATCCCTCCTGGCTTGAAACAACATATTTATTTGTTATGTGTATCATGTATAGTTGCTCAAAAAAGGAGATTCCTAGAAGCTCTGTCTTCAGATGTGCTCTGTGACTGTGGAGACAAGGACAAAGGGGTTTGGGCAGCTACATGCTGGCAGCCAGAGTTTCTGTGTAGAAGCAACACCTCTTTTCTAGTCACATTTCAGTGACCTGTGCAGGTCATATAACTACACCTGGGCTCAAGCAGACGAGAGGGCTTGGGCTCAGTCAAAAGTCCTAAACATTTGTGGACAGCCTGCGTGATAGACATACTTCCCTTCTGCTATACCAGGAACTACTGACATGCTCTCGTTTTTTATTGAAGGGAAGGCTCTCCTATTGGACACCTGCTAATTCCTCTGTTACATTTTTGTGATGGAAATAATTTCCTTTTAGAAAAATGAGGACTAAGGAGTTTAAAAGTATTTGAGTAAGTGCTGCTGAATTGGGACTCCTAATGGTGAGAGGGTAATATAAAAACAAATTTAGTGGCTTAGTTAGTAGAGAAGATAAAGGGTAGGGAGTTCTCAGAACTCTGAGTCATCTGTGCTTCTTCTGCCTGGTTACTTTCCCAGAAAATGGTATTCTTCAGAGAGATGGGGAAGATGTCTGCCTTCCTACATTCTGCCTTTATATATTCATATATATTTTTTCAACTCTGTAACTTAGAGGCAAAGTCACATTTTTTTTTTGTTCCAAACCAAGAATCTCAGGGAAGGATTCTGACCCAGGTTAGAATACATGCCTGTAATGAACCAAAAATGTGACTGTATGGAGGGCTGGGGTGTGTAGCTCAGTGGCCAATGTGCTTACCTAGCAAGTGCAAGGCCCTGAGTCTGTTTCACCAGAACCAGATAAAAATTAGCCAGATATGGTGGTACATGAACTCACTGTGTAGCCCAGTATTTGAGAGGTAAGGACATTTTGGAATGTCCCCCTCCTAGAGCTCAAACAACCTCTCCCTATCTTGTGTTTTGAACTCCAGCTTAGACCATTCTTTGAGTTGGACCCTAAGTTATGCCTGGTTGTTCCTTTTTCTTCTTCTCAAACTGATGGAATTAAAGCATCCCTGGGAAACACAATACCTCTTTCCAAGCGTAAATTGTCCTAAACTGTGATAATTGCCTTAAATAGTAATAATATCCTAAGATGTAATAGTTTGTTAGATACAATGAGGCTGAGGCAGGAGGATTGCCAGAGTTTGAGGCCAGCCTGAGCTTCGTAGTGAGTTCAGGACCAGCACGGACTATAGAGTGGGACTCTGCCTCAAAATAAGATAAAAAAAGAGATAAAAGGTTTCATTTTATTTTAGTATGCTATAAGATTGAAATATTATAAATGCAATTATTCAAAAGAAATTTTTAAAAATGAAACTCAATATTCATATAAAATATGTTCATAACATTGTTAAGTGAAATGAAAAAAAGAGAAAATGAAAAAGCAGTCCCAGAGAGCTGAGAGCTGGCCTGGCACTCAATGCCAGATCTGGATGTTCTGTGGCACTTAGGGGGTTTCACAGAAGATCAACACCAGATAAGGCCGTGCAATTCCAAATAAAGGTCAAGATGAAAATGACACCTCCCCACGATCACAGCTGAACACAGAGGTAACAAGGACATCAGCCAAACCACAGAATGACTAAGCACCTACAATATGAAATTGTTACAGCTGGATATAAAATACAGTGTTATTTTAAAACTGAAAGTATTGTGATTTTTTCCCCAGAGAATAGAATAATTGGCTATTTTGGGATGGAGGAATAATGTAATGGTTAAAGCATTTGTCTAGCAAGTACAAGGTTCTGAGCTCGATTCCCCAGCACCACATAAACCGAGCATGGTGGCGCACACCTGTAATCTCAGCACTTGTAAGCTGGGGCAGGAGGATTACTGTTTAAGTTCCAGGACAGCCTAGGCTGCATAGTGAATTTGGGATCAGGCGCGACTACAGAGAGAGGCCCTGTATCAAAAAAAATTTTTTGGCTCTTTTTAATTTTTCAACGGTAAAGCAGATAATCTTGTGCCTGGCCAAAGTTGTACATAGGTCGTGGCAAGTGTGAAGGCTTCTGGTTTTCTGGGACAGCTGCACTTCCGTTAGGTGCAGTAGGTGTCGCTCTTCCCTTGACAATGGCTAATGCTGGCAGAAGTCCCATCTGAGTTAAGCCCAAAGATTTGCCTAATCACTAGCCTTTGAATAGCAGACACATACAGTTTTCCTTTCTTTTGTAACTTTACTCTTTGGCGTACTCTAGATGAGGAAAATTTCCACAGTAAAATATTCTTTTTTCCTTTCTATAGAATTTTCATATAATTACTCTAGTAGATCTTTAAATAATCTTTTTAGTGCCTTGGGGCAGGTATTATTAACTCCATTCGACAGGCAAAGGCGATGAACTAACCAGCAGGTATTAAGTTCCTACACTGAGTTGGCCCAGCTTTCTTTCCTCTCCTTTAGCTAGTTCTAGAAACAACCATGTATATAACATAATTTTTTGTTATAAGTATATTACTTATTAATATATCAACAGTAAAAATGCTTTCAGGTCAGTTTATATACATTTTCTATACAAATGATGAAAATTGACTCATATTGTGTGCATAGATGATTTTATAAAATCTTGTGGTGAAAGGGTTCGCAGAAGAAGACCTCCCAGCTTTGAACAAGGTGGGCAGACTTCAGAGGTCTGGGAGCTCTTTGGAAATACCCAGATATCCCCAGGAAGCATGCTGAAGGTGACTCATGTTTGAGTATGACTTGAGATTCCTGTTACAGACATGAGCTATTGTGCTGTGTGGTAATCTGTGCTGGAGCAGAGACGTAGAACCGCTTGCTTTCTGCCTGGGAGGTCTCATACTTCTCCAGCCCATGCTTTGTCCTTTTCTAGTTCGTGTTTTCTAAAATGTCATGGAATTTAAAATCAACCAAGCCAGGCAGAAATGAGTGTAAAGTTTACTAGGTTCCGAGCAACCTCTGCTTAGAGGTATTTGTATGTATATATTATTTCTTGGTTCATAATTAAACTGTGGAAAAACGAGACAGCGATTTAGTTCTGACAAGAAATTTCTATGCCGATATATTTCAGAGTCCCAAGGTGATCAAGGCCGGAATTGACCTTAGTTCTATTGGATTACC
Source organism: Ctenodactylus gundi (assembly GCA_004027205.1). Lineage (NCBI taxonomy): Eukaryota > Metazoa > Chordata > Mammalia > Rodentia > Ctenodactylidae > Ctenodactylus > Ctenodactylus gundi. Next base: position 547,284 of record PVKB01000298.1, on the reverse strand, counting down.
GTGAAACACCTGTGTGGCTTTATCTCTCATTCCAATTCTGCAGTGGTTTAAAGGGACCACTCCTGGCTAGGGAAGGATGTCCAGTCTGTTGGAGCTAGCCTGAGCAGTCTCTAGCAGTGTGGTGTGTGCTGGGCCAGGAAAGAAGTGGGATGTGGGCTGAACATGAGTGAGGCAGGAGGAGCTCTTGGGAGGATAACTAGATTATATAAGGAAACGGTTGATCCAATGTCCTCCCCAGAGGAATTGAGACCCAATAGGGGTCTTCTCAAAACTTCAGGGTACACAGTGGAGAGTAAGAGGCCCCTGTGTACCACATATACTAGCCACCTGTGCTGGGCGATGTTTGCAGTGAATTGGGGAAGGGTAGGTAGAGGGTTTGTGAAATATTGCCTGTGAAATTAGGTAGCAGAATGAACCAGCTGTCTGAGATACTTGGGCAGGGGCCGAAGAGAAGGGCACAGGTGAGGGACATTTAAGATTCTCCAGAGGCTGGGGAAAAGAGGCTGGACTTGGCATACCTGTTTCATGACCTTCAGCGTAAGAACGTGGTGGAGAAGCCTCAGTTTTGAAGGTTGCCGCTGACAGTGGTTTCCAAACCCACTCACTGGGGAGGCCAATGCATCTGGCCCACGCATTCCAAGGAGGAGGCCTCTCAACTTAGGGTAAGGTGGGCAGTCTCCAGAGGTCTGAGCGCTTTTTCCTTAGAGCTAGGGTGCGGCTATGACTAGGAGTACATACTGATGAGTACCAGGGCCATGGTCACTGGGGGAATTGAGCCCAAGCTAGACATTTTTGAAACTCAGTGATCTGACCAAGCAGAGCAGATCAGTCTGGTTTTTCAGGGAGATAGGTGGGTTAAAAAGTGGCTTCAGGTCACAAAAGCTACCACTTCTTAAGAAATACACCTCAACCCCATAACATTGAATTAGTTTTGCATGTGTACAACTCATTCAGGAGTAAAAGAGATTTAAAAAATTATTATATAAATTTGGTTATAATAGAGCATTCAGGAAATAGTGAAAAATGTAGAAAAATAACCCCGTAGGTTAGGGATATAACCTGTAAATATATTTTGATTAATGTTCTCCCAAGCATTTCTTTATGTATATATTCAACATAGGTATTTAAATACATATAAATTAAATCATAGTATAAAACTTTTATAATCTGCTTTTTCCATTTGATACTGACCTTAGATACTGTCCTACAACATTAGATAGAGTTTTACATCCTTATCTTTGGTAGCTGTTTATGGTTCTCCTGCCTGAGATTTATTTTAGCTAGTCCTTCACTGGCTAACAATACATGATTTGAAAATAGTAAATTGGTTTCTTCTCTCTTTTCCTTATTTCAGTGTGTTGGCTAGAATTTCCAGAACAAAACTTATTTTAATTTTATAGCAGTAGTATTCCAGCAGTGGTATTGTTTCTCATACTTCCTGTTAAGCTTAGAATATTGAAGCAGTCTCTGTGTATGGTCTCTAATACTTACAGGATTTCTAAATTTTAAAAAGAGAATCAAGTTAGATGTTGATTTATATCATAACTTATTTGAATTCAATAAGATGATAGTATTTTTTTTCTTTAGTTTGTTAATTACCTAGTATAGAATCTGCCCTAGTTTCTTTGGGTGAATCCTGTGTTAGTCGTTTTGCAACCTGGGAAGAGGAAGTTGCTACTCTTGGAAGTTTCATAGAAAAGATAGCATATTTTATAATCTTTATTATACCTCTTTTCACTAAACCATAAATCCAGAAAATTGTCTCCTATCAGTTCATAGGACATTTCCTTATTTTGTTTGATGGCTACAGAGTGTTCCTTTGTGTGGTTGTGTCATAGTTTGTTTGACCGTTCCCTAGTAATTGAGATTTGAGGTGTTTCTCATCTTGTGGTACAGTAATAACTTCATAAATGCATCATTTTGTACACATATATTTGAAGAGAAATCTCAGAAATGGGGTTGCTGTGTGTCCAAATAAACTGGCAGGCTTTCAGCCTTTAGAGGTTAACAGCTAAACAGATGAATGCTAATAAACAAGACTTAGATACCTTGGACATACTCCACATCTACATGTGGTGAAACATCCTCAGAAAAGATAGTTGGTCCTTGAACTGGTGTGTGTGTGTGTGTGTGTGTGTGTGTGTTTGGCTCTTCCATATGTTTTACATTTCTTCTGGATATCTTTGCTTTTCCAAAAGTGTGCACGTCATCTAGCCTTCCAAGCATTTTCTATGTGCTTATATTTCCTTTGACAATGGAAGCCTGGTAGATGACAGTTGTTGCTATTGAGCACTTTTCTGGGGCCAGATATGGTGCTAGGTGCTCTGATCATATTTCTAACTTATTTCAACCATACTGGAGCTCTTTGAGCTTTTTTTTTTTTTTTCAGAAGAAGGAACCCAGATTTTGGGTAGCTCAAGGCCTCCAGCTAGGAAACAGTAGGTACAGAATTAGAAGCCAAGTCTGTCTACTCTCTCCACACCAGGCCCTATGTATTATCTATGTTCACCATTAGCTTTGCCAACATTTCTGTTCTGCAGCTAGCAATGTCCTGGGGAAGATTGCCTGCTGGGAATGTGCTCTGATAATCAAAACAACATTCTCCAGCTTCTGGGCAACTCTCTGAAGTAATGGCTAATTTTTATGTCAAATTATGTCCAATTAACAAATGCTTATGAAACATCTGCCACATGGAAGGCATGAGACTAGTTGTAGGGATTATAGAAGTTTAACTTGACTCATGGTTGAACAAATAGAAGCCTGATCTTAACAGTACAATGTGTAAGTTGACTGGTTAATCTATAAATAACTAGTTCTACTGGGTAACTAATACTGCCCAACTGATTCTTAGGAGGGGACTGTGTATTGTGTAAGATAAATACAGTCAATCAGGACTGAATTCTGCTTCTTCCTAGAACCGCATATCAGGTCTCTAAGATTAATAACATCTAAAGCAAGTCTCAGAAAAAATATGAAAGATTATTCATTGCTATCATGGAGGAATAAATTTTAAAGAAATAAAGTGACAAAGATATAGAAGACTGGTAGCAATGGGAAGCTTCAAAAAAAGAATTTAAGAATGCAATAAATTATGTGTATCACTGTGATTGAATTACTTTAGAAATAAAGACAATATTTACAGTAATTTACACCCAAGTATTAAAAAGCTTATTCATGTAGATAAGAAAATAAAATCTTGACCTCAAATAATGAATGACAAAGAATCATAATCAGATAATCTAATTGTATTAGCAAATTCTATGGCTGCAGATAGGATGAAGATTAGACGGAAGAAAAAGTAATAAAAACAATCATGCTCGTATCTTACACCCTACTATGCCCCTCTGGTGACTTAATTTAATTTATTTTTTTGCAGTGCTGAAAATTGAATTCAGGGCTTCACACATTTTCTATCACTGAACCGTGAAGCCTTTTTTGTTTCATTTTGAGACAAGTTTTGTCTAAGTTGCCCCTGGTGAGCTTGAACTGGTGATTCTGCTATGTCAGCTTCCCCAGCAACTAGGATTATAATTGAATATCACCATACCTGGATCTGAGGATTTGTTCAAAATAAAATTGTCTAAGGAGAGTAAAGTCAAATGCACAAGAAACCTCAGCATAACAGGAAAATGATTAGCTGAATTACAGTGTACCTATGCAATACAATGTTATTAAGTCATTAAAATCATTATGAAGACTTTGTGGCCACAGGCTTACAAAGCAGTGCTACTCGAAGATATCAGAAATTTAGCTATGCAATTATTCCACTTCTGGAAAAGTAGGTTTTATGATCGGGCCTGGAAGTAAATATAGAGAAGAGTTGTGTCTGAGTGGGGGTGATTTGGATTTCTCAAAACAACAATTTATTTTTTACTTTTTAGAATAGTTTCAGATTCCCAGCAACATTGACAGGAAAATACAGGGAAACTCCATATATCATTATACCTGACATGCTCATTATCAATATTTCCTACCAGAGTGATACATTTGCTACAATTTATGATCCTATATTGGTACTCATCATTATTGCCCCAAGTCCATGGTTTACTTTAAGGTTAAGCTTTGGCATTGTACAGTCTGTGGATTTTTGAGAAGTATGTAATGACATGCATCTGCCATTTTAGTGATTAATTACTACAGATTAGTTTACTCCTATGTTTCTCCTGTGTACCCTCCCTCCCCTCTAACCTCTGGCAACCACTGAGACTAGTAGGGACTAGTCCTAGTCTCCTTGTTGAGACTAGTCCTTTCATTGTCTCCCTGGTTTTGCCTTTTCCAGAATGTTAAACTCTTGAAATCATATAGTATGTGGCCTTTCAGACTGGCCTCTTTTTTATTTTTATTAATATGTTTCTTTCATGTTTTTGCTGTGTGTGTGTGTGTGTGTGTGTGTAGGTGGGTGGGAAGTGTATGACTGGGGATCAAACTTAGGGCCTTCGCACTGAGCCACAAGCCCAATCCCTTTTTTTATTTTAGATTCGGAGATAGAGTCTTGCTAAGTCAGTAAGTATCCGGAGTGTTGAAACGATCCCGGGCTCAGTGCACTCTTCTGTTTGGCTCCACTTTGGAAATCCACCTCACGTCGTCTCCCATAGTCTGTATCTGTGGGTTTCTGTTACCCTTGCTCCCTTATCCCCACAACCCTCCATGGAAGTAATTCTAAATGAGTGAACCAAGCAGATGTGACTTTGTGGCGTAAAGGGTAATTACCCAAGAAGTAGGATGCTGTACTGAACCCTTATGAATCACTTTTTATGTGGCCAGATTGCTTTCTAAAAGGGTTAATTCGAGTTAAAGTGCAAATTAAAAGCTTCTAAATTAAGCCTAAGAGATAAGCATGTGAACATTGGCAACTGACAAACGCATCCAGGAGCGGGAAGTAACCATGTATGGGTTGTGAGTTGCTGGAAATTCTCCGGAAATTGGGGCCAGATATGCTCAGTCAACTTGCGTTTGTCTGAACAAACAAAAGGGCATAGAAGGCAGCAGTGATACAAAACAGCACCCAGTCCAGGAAAGCATCTTATTTATAGACGAGCAGGGCTGGAAGGAACTGAGAGCAGACAGGGCCGCTCCTGCCTGTCTTTGAGATGAGGAAACTCAGGGTGGCAGGAGCCCAGCCACATCAAATCGGTTCCTTTAGCAACCAGTTCAGCACCCTGCCATTAAGAATGAATTATGGAGATCTTTTTTTCCTTGTTAATTTCTTTTTGAAAGTTAAAACAATCATATAACTCCAAATGAAAACAATAAAAGGGGCATGTTGGAAAGCCTCTTCCCACCTCTTATCAATTCCTTATATATCCTTCTAGTGTTGCTTTGTAAAACACAGCAGATGTGAAAAGATTAAAATGCATTTTTACTTCCAGCTGTTTCTTACACAAATAATACATCAAGAAGCTCTTTTCACCTTGGTGGACAAAAAACATCTATCCTGTTCCATTTTAAGGTATTACAAGGATGTATCATAGCATATTTAATTTTTTATTTAAAGACCTTTGGGTTCTAATCTTTTGCTGTTGTAACAAGTGCTGCCTTAATTAATCTTATACTCAGATAGTCTTGTAGGAATGCAGGTGTATCTCTGGCATAAATTCCTAGAAACATGTCTGCAAAGTCGGAAAGTAACTGGATAGAGTTTGGGTAGATACTGTCCAGATGCTTTCCACAAAGCCAGTGCTGCTTGTATCCCCATCAGCGGAGTAAGAATGTGTCTGTTTCCCAACTGCCAGAGGTAGTCATTGCTAGGCTTCTATCTTAGATTACAGTCTTTTTAGATTAATATTAAGTTTTATTTCATTTCTGGAGTTAGTACCGATTGACGTTAGTTAAAAGGTATTATTCTTGAGGCATGCTGGGAACATATGTGGCATGGGGAACCAGCTTGGACTCAAACCTTGGCACAGTTACTACACAGTATAATCCAGAGTATCAAAGTCTCTCACCCCAAATTGGCTCTTCGTTGCATTTCTGTTTGAGAGGCTGTTGCTTAGAATAGCCCTGGGTGTTGGGCAATCAGGCAGTCAATTCTAAATTTATCTTTAAAGTGATCCTGTTGGATATGAGGTGTGGTTACTAGGATTTCCAGATGGAGAAACTGAGGCATTGAGGGGTGAGTCATGGTGTTCTCTTACTGAGACTCCTCCTGCCTCAGCCTCCTGAGTGCTGGGATTACAGGTGTGCACCTCCATTCCCAGCTTTATATGGTGCTGGGGAGTTGAACTCAGGGCCTGTGCTTGCCAGGCAAGTGCTTTAACCACTGTGTCACTCCTCTTTGTGAGGTGGAGGTAAAATTGCACTTTTTGAGGGGAACACTTTGGCTGTGGTTTCCTTCTGCTGGAAAGGTGCGGTCATTTAGAGGAAGCAGGGAGTGGTGTAGGGAAGGCTGTCCCCAGGTGTCAGGCTTAAAATGAAGAAAGAAATAACTCCCTGAGTGTTGGTTTGCTTTTTTTTTTTTTTTTTTTTTTTGGATACTGTTTGGGGCCAGGGACAGGGTCTTACTCACCTTGGTACCTGGAACATCTAGGATTTGCAAGGCTCACAGAGAGATTACCAGTGGGAAACCTCAGGCTCCAGCTGTCTGCGTCTCTTCCTGTTGTCATCTGGCATTTAAAGGCGCCTTACGCACTGGCTTCAGCCGTCCTCACACCTAGGAGTCCACTTACAAGCAACAGGGCCTACCCTCCAGACCCAGGAAGGAGGTCTCTCCAGGCCTCAGAAATAGGATGGGGAATTCTAGGGTTTTGGTAACCTGGAGGAGGTTCAGAGGCAGGTTTAATTTCCAGAGGGGGTACAACCCTTTGGGTCTATCGATTTCCCCAGAGCAGAATTTTCTCAAATGTACAAGTCAGGTCTATGTGAAGGGATCTAGTCAGATGATGAATCTGAAGGCAGAAGACAGAGTTAGGAAATCAAGGTATGGAAAAAAAAATGAATGGAAAACAGATAAATCTACTCATAGTAATAAGGTTTAAATAGAGAGAAAGTAGGCAGAGAGGGTAGCCATCATATAAGGGAGAAAACAAATAAAATCCCATAGTCTAGGATGCCAGAAATGGGCAGGGATGGAGGTGCCACAGTGTTGGGGCAAATTGTCTGGTGGACATTCATGGAGCTGGCTGTAAGCATGAAACACCCTTGTTCAGATGATTCTGGTCTTCTGTTCTCTATCCAGAAGAAAACAGTATCTGTAGACTGAGGAACAGAAGTCCTTCCCTGCCTAACTGTCAGGCCATATGCTCCGCCCCAAATCAGGGGGTCCCTCTTTGTCCCTGGTTGGGTTCATTGACACAGAATTTTAACACAGGAGCCTACTGCAGTAAGGATGATGCAAAATCCGCACTCACTGAATGGTTCCATATACATATAATTGAGTAAAAATACTTTTTAAATTTTTTCTCTTTTTTTGAGACAGGGCCTCATTCTGTAGTACAGGCTGGTTCTAATCTTGCTATGAAGCCCAGGGTGGCCTCAGGTTCACAGCAATCTTCCTGCCTCAGCCTGATGAGTGCTGGGATGACAGGCATGCACCATCACACCTGCCTTATGTGGTGCTGGGGAATCAAACCCAGGGCCTTGCACTTAGTAGGAAAGTGCTATACTTGGTGAGCTATGCCCTCAGCCTGAGTACAAGCACTTTGAAAAAGCAATGCTATGGCAAATTTTCTTTTGACTACCAGTTCTTCCCCACTTGAGAGCTTATTTAATTTCTTTGGTTCCTTCAGGTATTCTAAAATGTCCCTGCTGTTATTTTCCATTTCAGATGCTTACGGCCTTTGGTCAGCAAACCAATGCCCAATCAACCCCAGTATCACTACACTGTGTTGCCTATGGTCAAATCTGCATGAGCTCAGTTTTGCTTTCTGAAACAGTCATTGACTCCTGATGTTTGAACAAATTTAAAGCCTTGTTCCCGAATGCTATCAGCAACCAAGGTCTCATAAATCTATGAGGTCGTCAAGTCTAACTTTGAGCCAAAGGTTCTTTAGTTTCACCTGAAGATTTTTTCCTCAATTTTCCAGCCATTGACCTTCCTTTGACCCTCTAGCATACAGAGAGCTTATTAGTTCATTTCCTGGTTGACCACTGTGGATTAGTTTACCACCATAATTCAGTGGAATCACTGCTATAGATCAGATATCTCTATGTCTTCAACCATTCTCCATATGATTTAGTTTTAAGAACTCTCCTAAACCCACATACAGTGCTTCAGGGGGACTTCCAAGTAAAGAAATAAAGAGGCAATTCACTGAGGAAGAAGTTCAAATGGCCAATAAATACATAAAAAGATGTTCAACATCCCTAGCCATAAGGAAAATACAAATCAAAACATCACTAAGATACCATCTGACTCCAGAGAGATTGGCCTATATCAACTACTCAAATAGCAATCAGTGCTGGCGAGGCTGTGGGGAGAAAGGAACCCTCCTGCACTGCTGGTGGGAATGCAAATTTGTACAACCGCTATGGAAAGCAGTATGGAGATTTCTCAAAAGATTGGAAATAAATATCCCCTTTGATCCAGCGATACCTCTCCTGGGAATATTCCCAAAAGAGTTAAAAACAACACATAACAGAGGTACATGTACACCCATGTTCATTGCAGCATAACTAACAATAGCTAAAATATGGAAATCACCAAAATATCCATCAACAGACCAATGGACACACAAACTGTGGTATTTATACACAATGGAATTCTATGCATCTATAAAGTCCAACAGCTTGGAGGCTTTTGTAAACAAATGGAGGAAACTTGAAACCATTATGCTTAGTGAAGTGAGTCAGAAGCAGAAGGTGAAATACCAAATAATTTCTCCGATATGAGAAACCCAGATCCCAGATCACAATTATCTCACAGAACTTAAAGTGAAAAATGAAGGAAACAGGAGGTGGGGGGTGGAGGGTGGGAATGGGTAGGGGGTGGATCAAAAGGAAAGTGGGGAAGGTCTTGTTACCTTGACTAGATATGTGCACAAATGCCCAAAACCAATGTAAACCTTAAATTTTGCACTTATACATATCAATAAAATGGGGAGAAAAAAAGCACAAAGTATAATAAACCCAAATGAAAAAAAAAAAGATTCCTACTTGGATAGACAATCTGATACTCTGAGAGAGGACTAAGCTCACGGGTGTAGAGTTTTTGACAGTCACTAGCTTGTGTAGGGGTGTTTGAAACCTTGCAAGAGATGAAGTCATGTGGGGAAACAATAAGATGGAGACAGGATGGAAGTTGGGGGCAGATTGATCCTTCAAGGATGGGTGGAAGAAGAGGTAGGAGTCCAGCAAAGATACGCAGGAGTGATCAGAGAGGGAGGGGAGTGACCAGAAAGATTATTACTATAGAAACCCAGAGACAGAGTTTAAAATAGGGATAGCCATAGCCATAGCCATAGCCAAAGCAGTGGAGACCCACACATTTGGCGTTTGCAGGGAGGGTCAATTTTATAGGAGTCCGAGAGGGAACTGGAGAGAAGGTGAGGGAGAGAATTGGAAAAGAGGAAGTGGTGTCATGAGTAGAGACAACTTCCTAAGATGCTGAGGGCAAGGAAGGTGGACAGCTAAGGAAAGGGGTCAAAGGAGAGCTGTTTTTCCGGTGGGAGAGATCTGAGTTTGTTTCAGTGCTAGTGGAAAGGCGCCAGGAGAGAGAAAGAGGTGGCAGATTGTGTGGGACGGGTCTCATCAGCCAACTGTGGAGGAAGAGTGTAGGATCACTGAAAGTCAACAGGAGGAATTACTCTTAAAGACAGGCCAGGCCAACTTGGATGGGTTGCAGACAAGTCTAAATGTAGGCGTAGGTTGAAAAGCAAGATGTTTTCTCTTTGAGATATTAGACGTGATATTTTGGTAGGAAAGCCAGCAATGGTAGGGTAGGGGTCTGAAAGTAAATATCTTATTTTAGAATAGATTTTCCTAGTCCCAGTAAAATAATGTCTCCTGCTTAACTCTAGTGCCACAGCTTCTTTTCATTTTGTTTTAAATTTTGAGACAGAGTGTCATTAAGATGTCTATAACATCAAACTTGCAATCATCCTGCCTCAGCCTCTTGAGTAGCTGGGATTACAAGCATGCACCACTACATCCAGTTAGAGAGCTTTATAAATAAGCTTGATGTCTAAAGTCCTCTCTTAGATATGACACAACCTGGGGGTGTGGCAGGGACTCATCGAAGTGCTTTTGAAGAATTTAATAATTTATTTCTCAAGCAACCTTATGAAGTGGGCACTCCTGTTGCCACCATGAGAAAATGGAGGCACAGAGGGAGTAAGGAACTTACTCAAGGTTATTTTGCTGGTAGATAGAAGGGCAGTTAGGATCAGAATTTTGGGCAGCTGGTTCCAGAGTCCGTACTCTTACCTCTATTCAAGGAGAGAGTATGATGTAACCTGCAGAGAAAATGAGAGGAGATTGAAAGGAAAAGATGGTTCTACTAGTGTTTGAGTCCCTTCTGCTAGTCTTTAAGATCCATGGGAGTGTTTCTGATTGCCGCTTTTTGGGGTTTTAGTTCTTCGGCTATTAAAGGCCAAACTCTACATTCCATTGGAGGAACTGAATTTTTCTTGGGAAACTCAGACTTCTTTAGGTTCTAGTTTCCAGGCATCAGTGGTTGGTAGGGTGAGGTGTGGCCTGTGAAGATTGCTTGTGGAAGAGTTTGGGGCTGTGAGTGAGGGGAATGGACCCAGGTGGGCACTGGGTGTTCGTTGTGTTAGTTTCCCTTGTCCTAGACTTGCCTTTCTTGGATTGTCTCCATGCTTTGTTCCCTCGAGGTCCTCACTGTAGCCATACTGAAATGGGGACGGTGTCAGTTCCTTTTCGCTTTCTCTGTCTCTGTTACCCAGCTGCGGAGTCACTGGCAGTTGTTTCAACTACATTCTCATCAGTGACCCATAACTTACTTTCTCGATGCACCTGCCAGGTCACTTCCTAACCGTGCATCCTTCCTACCATTTTTTTTTCTCTGCTTGTGTTCAACTAGAGAAAATTCCTAAGCCAGGCAGGACAAATTTACGACTGGCAAGCTCAACTTTGCTCCAAGGCTGCTAAAAAAAATCATTTAATTCTTCCTTCAGTCAATACTATTCAAATATCTTGTATGTTACCTGCTCTAATCTCTGACCACGCTCCTTGAGCCCAGCGGCACCCTCCCCTCCACCCCCAACTTCCCCACAGTGCTCTCATAACGCCCATCTTCATTCACAGCCAGCAGGTTAGGAATGAGTTACACTGACTAAGCAGTTAGTGAGGGTTATACTTTCTGTGCCCAGAATATGAAAAGAAAAGAAAAAAGAAAAGAAATTGGAGGGTCCTCAAATGACACTGTGAAGTTGGTGTGGCCAGTTTCAAATCAAAGAGAATCACTGAAAAAGCAAGCTAGATCTCAGGCTTGGATTGTGGTTTAACATATTTTTAACGAACCCACGCACAAGTGCTTTGGGAAGCCTTGGAAACCCAGGAAAATAAGGAGCCCCGAAGGCCGTCTTTGGGGTTAGCCATGCTGCTGTTGAGCAGCACCACTGGGTATTATACACCCGTGGAGTCCCACTAGGACCCCAGTGAGGAGGGAAGTGTGAGAAATCTGAGCTTCAGAACCCAGTCACACTGCATGATCCAGGGAACTCTGCAGCCTTTACATGACATTGATCAAACTTTCAAAAACACTCGACACAGTCCTTGGGATTGAAGCTCTGACAGCTTAACTGCAAATTTGACAGCCCAGAGGCATTTACTCTGGCCAAAGTTTCATGATGCTGTTGAGTTCACATTTATTTCATCTGCCCTGTTGCTTGAACTTTAGACCCACATATACAACTGCTTGTGGAACTTCTACCCTTGGAGGCTGAAATGATCTCTTGATTTCAAGATGATTGAAAGTAAGCCCACCTTCATATGCAGACATGTCCATCCAGTTAATGTTGAGGATGCAACTTAAACTGCTCATCAATGGCTAATGAAGGACTTCTTTGAACAGGAACAGCTGTTATAGTTTATTTTTTCACCCGTACACACATGCCTTCTGCTAGTTCTCTGGTTAGTTGCTGACCTTTGACCGTTCTGAACACACGTAGACCAGACCTCCACCCAGAGAAAGCTAGTCTGGTCTGGCCAGGACCCGAGGCCCTCAGGGTAAGAAAGCTCAAGGAAAATTGTGGGAATCTGGCACTTGCTCAGTCGCAAAAGCAGATTGTTGCTGAACCGCAGTGGCCTGGGTTTGAGCCCTAGCTCTGCCACATAACTAACTGTGAGACTTAGCAAGTTATTTTCCTTCTAGAAGATTCAGATAGTAAAATGGTAGTTTTAATAGCATCCACTTGGGGGAGACGCATGTTGATTAAATGAGAATACATGCAGTTACTGGGACCTAACTACTGGTAGTTACTCTTGGTGTCAGTATTTCCTGAGCTGAAGATAGAAAAATTTTTGGGATCCTAAAGAAATTCTCCTGAATTTCATAAAGAATAATAAATACTCATTGAGAACTTGAAATAGAAAAAAGAGTTATTTTCCCATATTGATGTTTCATTTCTTAGTTTTCCCTCAATTAGTTTAGTAATTCAACAAAGACTAATTGAACATGTACTATATATGTCAGGCACTGTTCTAGGTGCTGGAGAAAAACTAGTAAACAAAATGGATAAAAAACTCTGTCTTCCTGGAGGTAACCTGATCGGAGCTGAATCTAAGCAAAACAAATATTTTATATTTCAGATTGAAGGGGAGGACATGATTTTTTTTGGGGGGGATCACTATAGCCCAGGCTCATCCTGAACTCACTATGTAGCCCAGGCTGGACCCAAAGTAAGGGCAATCCTCCTCCCTCAGCCTCCAAAGCGCTGGAATTACAGTTATGCACCACTATACCCAGGTAATTTGTATGTGGTGCTAGGGATCGAACCCGAGGCCTTGGGCTCACTAGGCAAGTGTTCTAATCACTGATCTATGCCCCCAGCCTTATTTGTTTATTTTAAATAGGGCGATCAGAGATGGGTATAGCGGCACACACCTGTAATCCTATCATTCAGGAGGCTAAGGTGGGAGGACTCTAAGACCAAGTTCGACCTGAGCTACAAACTGAGTTTAAGATTTGTCTGGGGTTGGGGACATAGCTCAGGGGTTAAAGTGCTTATCTAGCAAGCACAAGGCCCTGGGTTCAATTCTGTAGTACCACATAAACTGGGCTTGGTGGCACACACCTCAGAAGGCTGAGGCAGGAGCTTTAAGTTGAGTTTGAGGCCAGCCTGGGCTATAGAGTGAAACTCTGCCTCAAAAAAAAAAAAATTGCTTGGACTACAGGGTGAGACTGTCTCTTTCTCTACCCTCTACCCACCTACATCTGCCAAAAAAAGTGGTTAGGGAGGCATGTAGTACCATGTTCTGAATTGGGAGGTGAATTAAATAAAATCTTGAAATATAGTTGAGGAAACAAGGCAGCATTGACATGTCAATTAGAAATAGAAGAAACAAGGCTTTATGTGCATGTCTGAAGAGATAAGTAATGTTCTAGAAGGTCAGGGAAGTTAGAGTCGGGGAGGGATACAACTCAGGGACTTGTTGTAAGCGTGGCCAGGAGGGGAGTGGATGCAGCTGGGAAAGAGTGAAGCAAGCTTTCCTGCCTTCCCTCTCCACTTGCAGCTGCTGGGAAGCAGTTTATGATGCACTGGGCTAGAATAAAACAGTCATCTTGGGCCTTTCCAGGAAGATACTGCCAAAAGGAAACACAGCAACAAGAACAGAAAACCGTCACATTGGCTTCAGGGGCTTTCTGTGTGGCTTGGTCAAAATTGGGTGGAGAGGGGACAAGTCTTTCAGACCAAGCCAAAGCTTTGAACCCAGTAAGAACCAAAGCCCCAGAGACTCAGTAACAACTTCTGTAGCATGAAAATCTAGGGGGACACAGGCTTCTCTGGGCTATCCCTAGGAGCTGCCAACAGAGAGGCCCTCCTGTGGCTCTTCCCAAAGACTTGGAGTTTGTATCTATTCTCTAAAGATGTGTCCAAGTCCCACTGTGGTCTCTGTGAATAGCACCTCCAGGAACACAGACACAAGCCTCAGGGTGATAGCCAGTTTCTAGTACCTATTTTATTTGTATTTATTTATTTACTTAGCCATACTGGAGACTGAACTCAAGGCCTTGCGCATGTCTAGACAGCTCTCAAATTCTCAGCTACTCCCCTCCAAGCCCCTTACTACCCCCCATGTCCCCTAATACCCTAGAATTATTTTTTTGAGGGGGGAGGAGATAAACTCATGACCTCTGCACAAGTTATATCACCGTATAATTTTTTTTTTTTTTTGCAGTACTAGGGATGGAACACTTGGCCTTCAACTGAGCCATAGCCCTTTCTTATTTTTATTTTGACACAGGGTTTCACTAAATTACTGCGTTATCTAGGCTGGGCTCTAATCTGCGACCCTGCTGTCTCAGCCTCCCAGAATGCTAGGATTATAGGTGTGTACTCCTAATATCTATTATAGATTGGACTGCCCAGTGGAGAAAGTAACTGAATACGTGAATCAGGAAACAGACTTTTTTTTTTTTTTTTGTTTTGGCCCAAAATGAGCAGTTAACTCTCTGATGAGTCGAGTATATTAAACTCGCCCATTTGGAGAGGCAGGGGCTAAGCTGCACTACTGAAGTTGATGTTTGGATAATCAGAGTCTTAGAAGAGCCCCTGGGGTGGGCTGAGGAAGGATAGAGGCAGGATTCTTTCTTGATCTCCTGTTTCCCATTCTTCATTAGAGTCTTACTTTCATTTTCTCATGGCTGCTTGGCCTTCAACTTGAAATGCTATCTAATGTGATTCAAACTCTGGGCAAAGACAGTGTCTGAGGTTACTTTTTTTTTTTTTTTTTGAGACAGAATCACACTCTGTAATCCAAGCTTGCCTGAACTCATTATAGCCAAACTGGCCTCGAACTCACAGCAATCCTCCTGCCTCACCCACCTGAGTGCTGGTATGACAGGCTTGTGCCACTGTGGCTGGCTAACTTTTTTGTGTGGTACTGAGGGATTTAACCGACGGCCTTGCACTTGCTAGGCAAGTGCTCTGATCACCCAGATAAACCCCAGCCCCTACTGTGGTTACTTTGTAAAGAAGGCCTGAGATTTTATCCTGTCCCTCCAAGCCTTTACTAACTGTGTGGCTGGGAGCAAAGTGCTGCTTGTCTTCAAACCTCAGTTTGGTTTCTGTAAAATGGGGATAATGATAGTACAAATACATGGGGTCATTGAAAAGGTCAAATTAGATAACATATGTAGAGAGTAGCACCCAGGGTGTAGGACACGCCCAATAAGTGCTCCCTGTTATTATTATTGTCTAGCCATTGGGAACAAGGAAAAATGATTATTAGGAGAAAATATTGTATAAAGAGCTGACATAAGAGTGAATAAAAACTGGAACTAGTCTACCAACATGGGCTGGGCTAGAATTGAGCTGCGCATCTTCATTAACACTGTCACTGGCAGAGCCCTGATGGTCTTCAGGATGGCCACTCAATCTGACCCTCCCCATCTTCTGCACTTTAATGTTGACCTTCATTCCTGCTCACCCTCGAGTCTCATGATTTGCCCCACTCCTCTCGGCTTTCTGTCAACCCTGAAGATGGTTTTGTCCCTCTGTTCGTTTGTTTCTTCTCTCTCCTAGCCAGGAGTCAGTCAGCTTCCTGTGAATGATGATCATTTTTCCTTCAAGATCATTCATCCTGGACAGGCGAGAGCGAAGATGGACAAAAGGTCCATTCATTCAGCTCAATATTTACTAAACACAAGGGGCATGAAGAAGGGAATTAAAATAACAGTTACATAGAATTTCCCCTATTGGCAACCTTTATGCAAGTTTAATTTCTTTTCTTGAACTAAAAAGTTAATTTTTCTAGGGCTCTTTTGCTTCTGGTCAAGATGTCAAGATGTATAACAGGTTCTTTCACATGAAGCTACGTGAAAGATTGTTATCTCAACGTGGAGGTGTGGATAATGAAAGAAAGTGACACCAGACAAATGGATAACAAGTGAGGAGAGTCTTCCAGTGGCTCCAGCTGACTGCCTTGGAGGAGTTCCCAGGACACAGTGCGGGGAGGGGGAGTCCCGGTGGAGCCTGACTAACTTTCTGAGTCAGGGAAACAAAAGTAAGAGTCTGGGATGACCAAAGCAATTAGTTTGTAGGACAGATGACTGGAGAGGTCTTCATGTGTATGTGTGCATGTGTGTATGTGTGTGTGTGCGTGTGCGTGTGCATGTATGATACCACCCAAGAGGCACCAGCACTAGAAAGCTTCATGATTCATTGGGCACTTCATAGTGTACCTAGGAGGGTCTTGCCTTCCTGGGGGGAAGCGAATAGCACTCACCTGAGCCCATGTAGGGCCCTCCAAAAAAATCATGAAATCAAAATTTAAGACTCGAGCTGTTTCTAAGTAGCATAACTCTGTCATAGAACCAAGTTCAGAAATATTTATAGGAGTAGAAAAATACTTAATACCTTCCAAATTGACATTCAAACAAAAATTACTAGTTGTAGAGAGAACAGAAAAATATGATCCACATAATAAACCATGACTTTATCCCTATCATTAAAAGTGAAGCAGGCAGCCCACACCTCTACTCTTACTCAGTTTGTAATAAGGCGTCCTCCTCCTTCCCTGCTGGGGTAGTGACCCATTTGCCCCACCTGCACCCCAGTAATGCCACCGGAGTCATGGAACTCACTCTGCCCCAGCAGTAATGACACCCCATCCTCACTGGAATATCCATGGGGGCCAAGTGAAGAATAGGAACTTCTGCTTTGACTTGAATGATGGGGTGTGGTGAGGCATCAATCTCCTTTTCTTACTAACATGGTACTGGAAGTGGTCCACTTAAAGTAGCAAATTTAAATAAGATCTAGGGTCTTATAATTTATAAAATTCCCAGGATACAATAGAAAATCACTTATTGTAGCAAGAACCGTGTTAGTGATGATTTATAGCAACTGAAACTCTCACACATACTGGGGCAAAATGGTACTAACCTTTTAGTGTGATCTAGTTGTTCCATGACTAGATATCCAAAAGGAATAAAAACACATAGCCTTGCAATGAGTTCAGATGAATGCTCAAGCAAGGTTTATTCGTAATACTGAAGAATCAGAAACAATTCAAATATCCATCAGCAGGTGCCTGGATGGACAAGCTGCGGGGTATCTATTGCAATGGATTATGCCTTAGCAATGAAGAGAATGTCATATTGGGATGTGCAATATCTCAGCTGAGTTTCAAAATGAGTGTGTTGGATAAAGAAGCCAAATGAAAAGAGTATGTATTGCAAATTCTCATTTGTATAAAATTCTATAAAACCCAAGGTAATCTATAGTAACCAGTCAGATCACCGTTTCCCAGACATGGCAGAGGACAGGATGTGGGGAACTACAAAAAGGCACAGAAAAACTTGTGGGTGATGGATATGCTTAATATATTGGTTTTTGGGATATGAGGGAATATTTATATGTGAAAATTTATCAGATTGTGCACATCAAATGTGGGGAGTTCATCATAATCCTAAAGGGCTCCATACATATTAAGATATATGATATTCTATAATTTGCATGTAATTCTATAAATTTGTTTGCTCAGGATTAGTTTATCAAATATTTGAAGTAAAATAAATGCTATGAGAAAAATTATGCAAGTAGTAATTTCAATGTACAGGGTATCCCAAACATCATCATACATAGGAAAAATGAAAGGTTTGAGACACACTGTATATCAACTGTACCTCAATAAAGTTGTTTGATAAAAGTTATCTCTAGGAAGATTATAGACTATAAGCCTGTCACACATTAATTAGCAATAATTAGTTTTCAAAATTTTTATTCTGTTGTAGTCAGGCAAAAAATAATGAGATGTTTATTTTGGTTCAGTAAGATAAAAACAATTCTAATACAGAGAATTAGAAGTGGTATGACCTACTGTTGTGACTGGTGCTGATGCGTATTGGAAATAAAAGGATCTGGTTCTGGAAGACTCAGTGGGAAGGGACAAATGGGGACACAGGTAAAGGAATGGGGAGGTTTCAGGACCACGTGAACCCAGTGGAAACATTTGGCCTTTGTGGCCAGCAGCATGCATAGAGCAGCTGCTCCCTGTGACCTAGGCGCTCATGACTGGCTGAGGGAGGGCCAAGGCCTGTGCCTGGCTGACCGCCATGGGAGCCACTCCTGGGAGTCATGGCTGCAGTTTGCTGGGGAGACCAGCACCACCCTGCTCGGTGACCACGTGGAGGGCTTTGCTGATCTCTGACACTGGATATCCCCTTTGCCCTAGTGCCAGGGACTAGGGGAGAGAGCATTTCTAGACCTGAAGCAGGGCCAGGAGTGCCAGGCACAGCGAGGAAGGAGCCAAGCGAGATGACTCTGAGACCAACCCCAGCCACTGAGATTTGAAAAGAAAGCGAAGAAATTCTTCAGAGTTGTAGAGAATTGGTATGGGATTCCTTGCTGTATGTACCAAATCCACAGATGCTCAAGTCCCTTGTATAAAATGTAATATTTGCATATAATCTATGCATGTCCTTTTCCATACTAAATTATCTCTAGATTATTTATATTGCCTAATAAGATGTAAATGCCATGGGCTGTTATTGTGCTGTATTGTTTATAAAAATAATGACAAGAAAAAGTCTGTACATATGTAGTATAGATGCAGTTTTTTCCCTAATATTTTTGATCCTTGATTGTGGAACCTGTGAATCCTCAGAGCCGGCGGCTACATGTGGAGTTACTATAGCACTTGAATGGGTCGTATGCATAAAAATGCTTAATGTAGTGCCCACCCGAGGTCGACAGCAGAAAAATGGTGCCAGTAACACTGATAGGAAAGGAAGCTCTTCAACGGGATATTTGGCCAAGTAATGAAATCGACCTCTAATATCTGTATAGGTTTAGATGAATCTGTTATGCAGTGTCTAAGGAATGTCATCTTGTTTCCTGATTCCTATCAGTGAAAAGCGTTTATTCTCTGCATTTCTTTTTATTTTATAAATAAACTTTTTAAAATGAACTTCTAGGGAACTGACACGTTAGACAAGATCTTCAGCTTCATTGAGTTCACCGTGGATCAGGGAAGAAACAGGATGAAAACCCTCTGTAGTGAAGTAGTCTTTCAAAGGGGACGGTCGAGAAAGAGGGAGGCATAAGGCACACCCCACTTCTGGCACCCTTCTTACGCAGCCTACTCCGACAGCAACATCGAATGGGCCACTAATCAGTCACGAAAAAGGTTTGTTGTGAAGAGAAGGCTCACAGTATATTTTCCCCAGTTTCCTTTGATATTTTGAGGTCTGACTAGAAAATTGCCAAAACTTGAAAAATTTCAAAGCTGCGTAGACATCTGGCAAAGGATTATAGTGTATAATGTTTACTCACCACACTTACAGGCATTATAAAGGCCGCTGTAGTATAGTAAACAGAACCCTGGTCTTGGAGAGAGGAGCTGTGGGTGTGTGCTGCTCTTGCCGCTGACATCAGCAGGTCACCAAACCAATCTGAGCCCTAGTTTATTTGTCTATAAGCCAGGGCGAAAAATATCTACCACCCATGGTGGTGGCAGGATCGCTAGGTGATCGTACTTAGAGACACATGTAAGATGAGGAACAAATAAATGCTACTTACCTGTGAGGTAATATCAGAATATTCCAAAGATCAGAATGCCGAAGACAGTGAAAACTAGTTAAAGTCTGAACGACTAACATTTATTGAGTTTTTACTGTGTCTTAACAGGCACAATATGTTATTCAAACAAGGCATGGTATCTTATTCAGATCTCACAGATACTTGGTGAAACGGGGAGCCTTATCGTCTGTTTTGTAAGTGAGAAACCCGAGGCTCAGAAAAGGGGGATGATTTGCCCTGTATTCCCAAGCGAGCAGGGGCCAAGGTTGAGCACAAACCCAGGTGTTCGGCATTTAGAGAAATTCTTTCGATGTGGGTTACTTCAAGTGCTCGTGTGTGTTATCTCACTTAAAATGCAGGACAATCCTATAAAGACTCTAATATCATTCCTGTGCAGTAAAGAGGAAACTAAGGCGTAGAGGGAAAAATAATCTCCAAGTTGGTAAGTTGGGCTCTGGATGCAAACTCAGGGCCGTGATCTCAACCAACACTCTCATGGAGTTGTTCTAAAATTAGTTTTACGATATTCACTTGTTTCCAGAATCAGGATATTAGAACACCTGAAAGAAGATTGCGTCTGGCGCACCATGAGGGTACCAGGGCGGGCGTGGGCATAACTCATGGGTCTGGGAATGACCCAGATAATGACCCTTGGTGATGCCACCAGGGTCGCTGAGCAGTGCAGGCAGGGTGGAAATCACAGTGACATCATGGTAGTGGGACTGGTTAAAAAAAAAAGCTCCGTCTGATTATCAATTACATGCTGTAGTGGTGAAAAATTTGTTTTACATCATTGAATTGCGTTTGTGTAAATATTTAGCATTATTAATGAAAAAAACCCAAATGGCAACTTCTATAGGATATAGAGGCTAGATTAAGTGTCGTGCCACTGTTGTGATCTTTGGAACTAATTTGCTGAGACGTCAGCGATCCCAGCAGTTCCAGTAATCCGGAGTACACACTATCCTGTCCTGAAGTCACGGGCCGCCCGGCTCCAACGAGGCCATGTCTCCGTTCACCTGTAGGTGGCATCACGAGCCCCAGTCGCCGCCGCCGGCGAGCGTTCGGGGTTTGTCATCGTGGATGGAAACTTGGGAACCGAAGCCGAGAACCGGGTTAGATGCGGAAAGATGATCTCTCGCATTCCGACTCCGGATGGAACACGTCATTCATTTAAACCCCTGCAGTCCAGCTCAACTTGAAACGCCACTAGAGCAGGCCCCGCGGGCTGGGGGTCGGCCACGCAGGGCGGGCGCGGGGCAGGGCGCGCAGCATCCCGTGCCCGGCTGCGCGGGGCCCTCGCGGGCCGGGGCTGGGCAGCGCCCCGCCTGGGCGTGAGTCCTGCGCGGCCTCGCTGCCAGCTCCGGGGTCAGGCCTGTGCGTTTCGTAAGACCTTACATAACTGCATCCGCTGCCACCGGGCCTCTGAGCACGGCGAGCTGCGCTCCCACGTGCTGTCCCTCCGGGGACGGCGAGGCCTGCCACTCCGCACGTCCGAGAGTGGGCTGCTTGCAGGCTCAGCCGGGCTGGCTTTCCCCTCTCCTCGGGCCCCTGCGGGCGCTGAGAAGCTCATCTTGGCTTTGCTGTTTGCAGACTGGACGCTTTTCCCTTTAAAACAGAAAAGACGCTGCTTGATCTGTCCCAGATCTTTCCTGCGCGGGGGGCCTGGCGCCCTCCTCGTAACGGCGGGCAGATCGCAGACGCAGCCCCTTAACGCGCCCTGTACAGGCATGCTCACATGTGTGAGCCCCGCACTGAGGACAACTGCGAGACTCAACATAGCAGGTGTAATTCAGACACGTGAACGGGCTTGTAGGGGAGATCCTTCTGGATAGGGTCCCTTCAACAGCATTTCATGACTCACAATCAGCTTCCACCCTTCATAAGGTCGTCTGTGGCTGAGAGGCAAGTTCTGGGCGAAGCATGAAGATGTGACCTTATTAATTCGAATAGCCAGTTGGAGACGCAAAGAACAAAATGCAGAAACATCATTAATCACAGCTGATTGTCTAGAACAGAGCAGTTTCTTTTATTGGGGTGCAGGCTTGGGAGACCCATTGTACGCCTAGTCTTTTGGCAGGTCAGTATTATTTCCCAGTGTTGGCAACTATGGTAATGACCACATATGAACAAGGCACCCGGAATCCATTGTTGCCTGTTGGTACTCCAACATGGAGAATCATTGACTAGGCAGCTGGCAGACTTCCAGTTTATCTTCTTCCCCTTCTGGCCCCCTCCTTCATGAAAGTGGGTCTAATTATTCTTCTGTAAAATTATTCTTCTTTTACTTTCGTTCTTTTACTGCCTTTCAGCTTGCTTAACCTTCTGGAGATTTCTGACTCCATCTCTTCCCACTTCCCTTAATTCCTTCCTGGCTTGACCAACCAGGAAACGGTTTTTCTAGATTATACCTTATGGAACTCAGTTATATTTGATTAAACATATTGTTAAATATTGGCCCAACTCGTTCTCTGTTTTTCTTCTAAAAGTATGATCTTCTGAAGTAGCCTACAAGCTTGGAGAGGGTAAGAAGCTCTTTTCATGACTCCTAGGCTTAATAAGATGCATTAATAAGATGTCCACTTTAAATATTTATTCGATGAGTATCAAGATGGAGCCTGATCAGCGAGAAACAGGAAATGATCGTTTTTTAAGTATGCCATGATGGAAAATTTTAAAACATACACTAATGTAGAGAAAATATTCTAATGAGCCTGATTCACCCATCACTCAGCGTCACCAATTGTCAGTTCCTGGCCAATCTGTTTCACCAATAGCCTCACCTACTCTTCTGTCTGTGAAATATAGGTATAGGCATCTCTAAACAAAATGATTTTTTTTTACATAGACTTCATGCCATTATCACATTTAAAAATTAATTATTTTTTAGAATCATCAAATAAACATGCCTGGTTCAATGTTTCCTCAGCATATTTGGAAGTGAATCTAAATTTGCATGTGTCAATTGGTTACTCCATCTCATGAATCTCTTAAAATACATTATTTCATTCTTTCTCTTTTTTCTTTTTCTTTTTTTCTGAATAAAACCACAATCTGAATTTTGCTGCTGATACCCTCATGGTGTTTCATAAATTTTTCTGCCCTTTTTATGTATTTTACGTTAGTACTTTTATCTTTGGTCAGACTGGGGAGGGGTTTTGTTTTATTCTTTAGATACTTTTATATTGAGAATTTAAGAAGTTTAAAAAATTCTTTAAGATAACTTTGGCTTTTTGAAAAAATGATGGCTCTGGAAGTTAAACAATGGTGGGGTAGTTGGAGAAATTCTAACAGACTGCAGTTAATAGTTTTGCAACAATGCGAATTTCCTGGTTTTGATAAATGTACTTTGGCTAATATTTAGAGAACCTGGTAAAGGATATATGGGAAATGTTCTCACAATTTTTTTGCAACTTGAAAAAAAGTCTGAATTTATTTCAAAATAACAAAGTAAGAAAAAAATCAAGAGGAACAAATTCCAGTAAAATGATAGGCATGGCAGCTTGACTTTAGGGAGTTAAACAGAGGAGAAAGGAGCAACTTCTCAGAACCGTTTGGCTGCTTAAAAAAAAAGAAAAATTTGAAATATCTCAAAGAAGTAGTAAGATTATGATTTTTTTTAAGCTGTAGGAGACTTGGGCTTGCAAGCAGAAAGGAATTTGAAGATATAATATGTAAATAAAATCATTTTTGTGTTTAAAATGCTTCGTAGTAGTTTTAAAAATAAATAGCAGTGCTGATATTGTAATGGGGGGTGGGATCCAGAGCCAAGATGGGTTTGCATGAACAAGGAAACAAAAACATTAGCTTCTTCATCTGAGCAGGAGGAAGGCAGGAAAGGACTGCTGCGGACAGAGAGAAAGTCTAGGGTGGAATGTGCCTGGAGAATTTTTTACTTCACAGGAAAATTAAAGTGACGTCCTAGGCTGAAAGTGAGGGCTGTGGGGACAGAGATGGAGATGTGTAGGGTTTAGGAAATTCTCTGCAAGGGCTGGGAGAGAAGCGACAGGATGCCACAGGCAAATGGATAACCCTAGAAGCAGGGGGGCTGTGGTTAGGGAGTGGGGGTACTTAGAAGACCCTGGGATATCACAGTTGTGATACTTTTTGTAGCAAAACTTGGCAGTCCTCGAGTGAGCAGGTGGTGGGTGACCTAGAGTGAGAGTTGGCATTGGGAGCATTGGCTGGTAAAAGGGCCAGGGAGGCCAAGGATGTTAGCAAGGACAGCACTGAATAGCTGGCCATAGGGCCAGGCTGAGCAGGAAAGTGAGGGAGGCCAAGAACGAGTTCTGGAGCAGGTTGACCTGTTCCTGATCCCACGAGGTTGTATCAGCCATCATGCTGTTGGGGCCATCAGGGCCTGAGAGCCTCAGCATTGCAGACCTTGGCCACGTTCCTTTCCACGAAGAAGCATTTACTGTCTGGAATTTAAGTCAGGTGTTCTTCTGCTTGAAATTTGGATCAGGTGTTGAACCACGGGACTGTTCTAAGGAGGAAGTCCCAAGGTGGGGTGATGGGTCTGGAGAGTTTGTTAGCCTATTAGATTGCTTGTACGCTAACGTGTAGCCTATTAGATTGATTGTATGTTAATGTGGGTATGGAAGGGTATTTAAGCTTGGGCTTTGCGGAATAAAGAGGTCGAGAGTTGTCGAGTCAGTCAACGTTTCACGATCGTGACAGTCCGTGTGGTGTCTTTGCCGGTCGAAGACGCCACACATGCCATTGACCTTGATATATTAGTTTCTTGGAAATTCTTTGATTAGCCAAGGAGTATGGTTATTTCAGCACAGGCCAAGCCACCAAACAACAGAGTCATGGGATGTTAATGGCTCCAAAGAAATGAGTCTCCTTTCTCCTCCAGGGCTTTAGCCCTAGTCAGTGTCCTCCTCAGGTCAGTAGATAGGTATTGCCACCACACAGGCAGCATTTTTTCTGTTCAGCAATGTCTAAACACTCGAGTTCATTCTTTGGTTTCTCTTGGTATGTGAGAGAACTAGTGGCTGACTCAGAAAAGCCAGCCATGTTCTCTCTTCAGGTAGCAAAACTTCCTGTAATGTTGGAAGCACATGCATCACTCTGTGTCCACTGCTTGCAGCCCTCTCAGAGTGTGGCTTGAAGAAAACGTTTGTAAAAAAAGGAGATTGTGGGACAATACTGTGGATGTACTATGTTCAATAGCTTTCACCTTAAGCTTTCTAACTCAGACAAGTGATCAAGGCTGAGAATAGACCAGTTCAAAAACAAAAAAATCATTTAACCCCAGGATATTTTTTCTCAGAAAGATACTAGTAGGCTTATGTGGCAAAAACAATTAAATCAAGAAAGAGGAGGATGGAGATTCGGAAATATGAGAATCAATACAGGAGAGAAAAATATTCAGGATGACGGGGAAGGGAAATGTCCAGAACACAACCATGCATCAGGCCTTGAAAAGAAACAAGCTAGCCTTGAACAAGGCTCTAAGAGAAAGGACAATAAAAGAACTGACACTGATTGTAGAAAATTTTATTGAAAGCTGTTACGGAATATAAAAAGACTTAACCTTAGAAATAAAGAAGTGAAACAGATGAAAATACAAGGCAAGAAGCCAGAGGACCAGATGGAAGGAGGTACCACAGAGAAGAGATGAGACGGTAGATTTCCAATACGTTTATATCAAGAGGAGTTTTATGTGAAAATTTTGAGGATGAAAATTAGATAAAATTGAGATATAGAAAAATAAGGCCAATAATACATCAAGGAAAAACAGGAAGTTACACAATACAATAGTACTACATTAAATGACCTAGCTATGAGTAACATCTTATATTAAAAATAATATAAATATTAATATAGATTTAACAAAAATTGAAATAGAATATACTGAAAATTATTGAGCAGATTAATTCAGGAGAATAGTGGATATGTATATTCCAGTTATTTATTATTCTATTAGTATTATTATTAGCTTATAGAATCATCCTTATGCACTGTAATCTGTGATGCTGGGGCTGGAGGTTTGAAAATCACATTTTTTTGTTGGCTGCTGGCTCCCCATTAGGTTCCTTCAGCGGGAGATCTAGAGGGATGCTTCAGTCCTGAAGGAGGAGGAGGGGAGTTGATAACCTTCCTACCCGCTTCCCTCTCTGTCAGTGCTCATTCGTTATTTAACAACTATTTATTCAGTGACTATTGTGTTCCAGGCTCTGTTCTGGGTTTTTACCTTGGAATAAGGAAAGAGAGATAATGATGGCTAAACAAACTAGCAAATAAATACCAAGGGGCGTGTGGGGAGGGGGGCAGAAAACAGAGTACGAGAGATTGAGAGTATACAGGTAACATGACAACTTAGAATAGGGTGGCCAGGATGGACTCTACTAGGAAGAAGACGTGAGAATGGTAAATACGTGGCCCAAAAGTGGAAGCAGGTGTCACATGTTTGAGGAATGATTCAGAGACCAGTGGGGCTGGGTGGAAGGGAGAAGGGGTGAAAGGGCAAGAGAAATGGAAAACCTGACACTATTGGTCTTTGATAGAAGGAAGCTGGATGCAAGGAGGCCTTGGGCAGAACATTTACTTTCTTTGTTAAAAGTTACTTTTGTGATGATTTTATTTTTCAACAGTAAATATTTATACCTTTTATAATAAATAAAAATGTAATAACTCAGAAAGGGGAACGTGGTTTTCAGGATTGGGCTCTGGAATAGAAAAAGGACATTATTGGATAAACTGGTAATATCTGAGCGAAGTTTAGTTAATTGATGTTTCAATAATGTTGTCTTAGTTCTGTTAGCATTAGGAAAAACTGGGTGAGATTTACACAGTAATTTTGGGTGTCACCTTTGCAACTTTTCTGTACATCTCTTGTTATTACAAAATAAAAGATTTTTTTCTTTGAGACAGGATCTCACTCTGTAGCCCAGGCTGCTCCTGAACTCACTATGTAGCCCAGTCTAGCCTTGGACTCGTGGTGGTCTTCCTGCCTCAGCCTCTAGAGTGCTGGGGTTGCAGGTGTACGCCACCACACCTGGCTTATGTGGTGCTGGGAAATCAATTCAGAGTCTTGACCCTGTTAGGCAAGTGCTTTAACACTGGGCTATTACTCCAGCCCAAAGACTGAACTGAAAGCCTTTAACACCAGCACAAATGCATCAGGTGGGAAGATGCTGCCCTTTCACCTGCTCCCAACTCCCAGCCCTGTACTCATTCTTGGGTTTGAATACTGGTCATTACTTGGTAGGAGGGTGTGGTTTTTATCTGTGGATTTGGGCTGATCCTCAGATGACAGGGAAAAGGTCAGCAGAGAAGGTTCTGGAGGACACTTCTTTGAGCATCCATATCCCATGAATCCTTGGTGGGTGACATCCAGGAGTAGAGAAGGAGAAACCAGGACGGAAGCGTTTATGCAGAAAAAAACATGAATGTGCAATTACCTTAAGTTTTCCAGAAAGCAGAGTGCCAAAAATATCTTCGCAGGACTCCCGTTCGCTTGATCTCTTCTCTAGTGAGCTGTGAGGTTAAAGGAGTAGCTTCAAAGTAGAAATAACCCAAGATTCTTGATTTGATGGCTTTTCCCTCTTTTCTGAAAACTTTTTGGTTGGGGTTCATGTTTGGCAGGGCTTCTGTGTTGACGCTAAAATATTTCCTTACATTAATGCTTCCTGTGTATACTTTTGCATTCTCCAGTGCATGAATTTCTAGAAAGTTGTTTTAAATTCTTCACATAATTCTGTAACATGTAATTAGGAAAAAATAAGAAAGAAGAAAAGCTTAATTTTTGGTGTCTGTTCTGGGGGCATGTGGCCTCCTTTTCTTTTGAGGCAGGGTCTCACTGAAGTTCAGGCTGATCCTGAACTCACTATGTAGCTCAGGCTGGCCTTGAACTTATAGCAATCCTCCTGCCTCAGTCTCCTGAGTGCTGGGATTACAGGCACGCACCACCATACCCAGCTTATGCAGTGCTGGGGGAATCAAACCCAGAGCTTTATGCTTGCTAGGCAAGCGCCTTAACCTCTGTGCGATTCCTCCAGCCCCTATTGCCTCTTATCCTACTTTCCGACTTGTTAGAATTTTGAGGAAATCCTTTTTGTTCATGTGTCTTCCATTTTGCTGCCTCGATCCATAATTCCTTGCTCTTCCCTAATGCTTAAACTTTGGAAATAAAACCCAGGAAAGAAATCATCTTGCATGCTATCTTTGTTTTGTATCTTCTAAGATACTCCCTCTAAGATAAAGAAGACTATCCCTCCCTTAAGTTGGGGTGAAAAGAAAAGGGAATGAGAAAATAAGGGAGAAAAATCTTGACTTTTCTGTATTTTCCAGTCACATTTAGCCCATCCTTCAGGCTTTCAGGAATCTGCCCCGTGTCCTTTCCAGGACTGTTAGCAGCGAAGTGGTGGTGAGCAATTAGCATTCAGGGGTTTGTTTTCTGTATACCTTTTAAAAATTACATAAGAATTATATATTTATTGCAGAAAAATAGAAAAAGATTCAGTAGGTAAAATATTAAAAGAACTAAAAATTACTTGTAATCTCAGAATTAATCACTCTAAGCCCAACATATTATCAATCACTTAAAGAAAGAAACCAACACACATAGAGAAACAGAATTTCTCAGACCCACTTGCCTACTGTTCTTGTGGCTTGGTGGTTTCATTTTTTCCCACCATAGTGATTTTCTTTAATGGACAGCACCTATTTGGTTGTGGCAGAAACCCAAGACAATTTTACTTATACAAAAATAGAAACAGGAAGTCTTCTCAGGGAGTGCTAGTTTGCCTACCAGCTCTACATGGTCTCTGGTGTGTCACTTAATCTCTTAGGGTTTGTTTTCTCATCTGGAAAATGGTACTCATCATCTTGTGAGGTTGTTACAGAGACTGAGTGAAATTAAGCATGTGCTTGGCATGTGGTAAGCACTTAACACACTGTGATAGGATCAGCAGTAACTGAGTAGTAGCTGGTGTCCTAAGGAGGAGGGACGATTGTGTTGTTACCTGTTGTTACTGGAGAAACCTGAATGCTGGGAACGTGGGGAGTAGAGCAGCTTCTTCCTTTCTCTTTGCCCCATGTGCATGCTCCACTGACACTGCCATGACTGGCTGTAGGAACTGCAAGTGTTGCTGATACCCTCTCCACGTTGAGCGCATAGGGTGAGCACATAGTAGTCCTGAATGACTGTTGTTTGGCTAAGGGACAGGCCCCTGTATCCAGGTCCAGGACAACATTATACTTCACTAGTAATAAAAGGAGATTTTTTGCCACAGGTTATCTGGAGAGTCAAGAGCTCGGCAACTTGAGATGTTTAATTTGGGACTGCTGGGTTACAGAAGGACCTGTAATACACTCTGAGAGTTTAGGTCTGTTGGTTCTGCTACATACTACATCTGTATCCTATGTTCATCTTTTTTCTTCTTGGAAAAATCAAATATATTTTAGAGGGAGTATTTAGAGTCTAGTTAAAATGTATAATGAAAACCCACCAAAAAATCTGATAGTACTTCTTCAGAAGTGACTACCTTACCTTCCAGTTTATAGATCTTCAACTGTTCTTAGTAAGCATTTAAAGGTTCTCTTTCTTTTTCTTTCCTTCCCTCATTCTTTCTTTCTTTCCAATTAGTGTGCAGACTAACTGGGGGACATTCCTGAAATCAATACCTGGTTGGTGGAGGAAGGGATGGACAGAGGAAAAAAAAACAAACAAACCTGTCTCTGATGTTATCACACAAACTCCTCAATTGTCCCCAGAGATGGGTGATGAAGCTGGGTTTGGCTTTCCAGAATTGGGGTGAAAGGGCCTTTCATCACCTCCCTACCCCAAGAGATGGACGTTGAATGAGCTGTTCAAAGGTTCCTCATGAGATAGTTACTGAAACTCATGTGGTCCGCAGGATGTTCTGGTTGGAATCAAATCAATGTCGCATCAATTGGAATTTGTGATGAACTAACTAACTAACATATCTGGCTCGAGATGCTGTACGTTAAAAATAGAGACAAGCTCAATAGGAACATACCATTTCTCATCAAATTTTGGGTTTAGGCAGAGCCACGGTTCTTTGTGAGCCAGATTTGAGCCAGATAAAGCCACTGCCATGTGAATGGAAAAGGCTGGCCTCCAAGATGATGATTCAAACAGACAAGATTTTCCTAAGCACAGTTAGCTAAGACACACACCACACACTTTTGTACCCCATTTGTGTTTTTACTACCAAAATAAATCTCTCCATTAAAACTCAACAGCAATTAAATAATTTTTAACCATCACCCTGCACACAAGGTAGCCCAAAACTTGGAACAAGATTTAGAGACATAGACACATCTCTGATTTTATTTTTTTTCCTCACTGATTTGCTTCAGTAGCTGGGAATCTTTATTTAATCTGACTCCAAGTTTTTCTTTGTGCCTGACAAAAACCCTCAGCCTGCATCTTCTGCGGCCTCTCTATGTCCCAGTTGCAACTGTGGGGCCAGATCAGTGACATCAAGGTTGTAATTTAAAGCTTTTGGGAGGCCCAGGTTTTCTCTGTGTTAGACAGTTATCAGTCCTCATTATCAAAGCTGCTCATCTCTTTGTTGCTCTGTAAAATAGAGAAGGCAGTCCCTCTCCTGGTAACTTGGTAAAATGGGAGAGAAAGAGAGAGAGAGAGAGAGAGAGAGAGAGAGAGAGAGAGAGAGAGAGAGAGAGAGAGAGAGAGAGAGTTGGCTTTGGGTCGGATAGAGTTGAGGCCAACAGCCATTGGGCAATTGGAGGCCAAAGAGATTTTTACATTGAGGTGCTTCCAAATGCCAATGATCTGCAGGATCTATAGGTCTTAGGTCTTTTTTCCTGATGTGATTAAGTTCTCCAGATCAAGATCCTCCAATGTCCCTCCTGGGAGGTTTGAACTTGATTGCTGGTGTTTTGGGAGCTAAGCCACAGAAGTGCTCAGTGTGCACATACGGCTTTATCTGTTTCCAAGCCGTCTTCTCCCTCCCCCTTCCTCTCTGCCTGCTGCCTCTACTTTACTGCCTGTGTTACTCAACTGACTATGGTCCCATTTACAGGCCCCTTTCCCCTCAGTTATAGGCTTCCAACATGTTAAAATTGTAAAATGATTATTGAAACAAAGGAAGTCAAACCGGTGGTGCAAGCTTGTAATCCCTGTACCCTGGGAGACTGAAGTAGGAAGACCATGAACCTGAGCCCAGCCTGGACAACTTTCAGTGAGACTCTGTCTCTAATCAAAAAACAAAAAAAGCAAACAAACAAACAAACAAACAAACAAACAAACAGGCTGGGATGTAGCTCAGTGGAGGCCCTGGGTTCTATCCCTTGTACCACACACAATAAAAGATTTTTCTTAAGCTGGGGCTGATGATGCACGCCTGGGCTGGGATTACAGGTCTGCACCACCACACCTGGCTTAGGTGGTACTGGGGAATCAACTCAGAGCCCTGAGCTTTCTAGGCAAATGCTTTAACGACTGAGGTATTCCTCCAGCTGCAAGATATTTCTTATGTGGATAAACTCTTAGATGACAGAATCAGTTGGTTATTAAGTAAAACCGGGTCAGACACTTCAGGTGGGGGAGGGTGGCATTTTAAACTTTTTGTGGAGGATGCTGGTAAGACAGCCATGTCCCTCAGCTGTCCCTGCTGCAACTGCTGAAGAGGTCATCACACAACATGTAGCAGTTCAGATGTGCTCACAGCAGATGTCAGCAACCAGTGGGCAGCAGGTCTGGAACAGATTCCGGCCACACAGTGCCTGCCTAGCTTGCTGGTGGAGCTTTGAGGCCTTTAGAGAACGGGTCAGACTGAGATGATCATGAGGGTTGGATGTTTGGGGATCAGCACGAAGGCGGCATTCCTGGAGCGTTGTGGGAGGTGCCACCTTTCCCCGACGGAGCCTGCAGTGCTCCTGCCTTGGTAACAGTAACGTGCACTTACCGAGCACTTAATCCGTGCCAGGCACTGTGCTCAGCACTTCTCATAAATTATTTCAGTGATTTCACAATAGGTGTTTGAGACTCAGACAACTTGGATATTATACTGAAAGTCTCTGAGCTAGGAAGCTTCTGAGACAAATCCACAACCACGCCGTCTCTAGTCCTGAATCCAAATACAATTTCCTTAAGCACTCCAGCTGCGAGAATCTTAAACAGGACTTTGGTCAGGGGCAAACCCATTTGAATTGCTCTTGCTCAGGCTGTGTCAGCCACAGTGAAGCAGGAAACTCTCAGCTTCCTTCCTAAAACACAGAGCACAGCATTCTTAGTAGATCACCCTCCCTAAATTTGTGGACTTGCTGTCAGAGGACCCAGGTTCAAGTCCCCACTCGGCTACTACCCCACTATGTGACCTTACGTGGTTACAAATTCCTCACTGAGTATTGGGCCTCAGTGTCCCCACCTCATAAAGGGGAAGAGTCAACTATATAACTCTAAAGGTTTTCTTAGCTTTGAAGTGCTGGGTTTCACGTGTTTCTCTCCCAGGGGCATTTAGAACTGTGGGGGAAAAATGACCTTTCTCTGCTATCTCATTTTTTAGACCAGAGGTCTTCTCTTGTGGCCCCACATGTGCCCCTGTGACCCTCTCCAGGGGCAGCCCCTGCTGTGCCAGACCAGTGCAACAAAGAGGTTAAATAGCATGTCCTGCTCTGCCCCAGGCAGAGGGGTTATAAGGACTTAATCACGTCTCAGCTCCGCTGGCTGCGGTGACTCACAGTTGCGATGTGAGTATGTAAGCACGCAGGAACAGGCAGCATGACACATGCGCTGGCAGCCCCAGGCCTCTCCTATCCCAGGCACTATTTTTTTTTAATCCTCCTTTTGGATACAAGCTTCTTTGAGTTCATCTTTGGAATGAAAATGGAAGCATTATTGGGGAACAGGCAGAACAGGATTTATCCATCAATCGGAGAGAGCCAGCTTTTTAAGAGAAGCTGGAATTAGAAGGCAGAAGCTGCGGGTCTGGAGCCTGTATCACCAAGCCCTGGCTTGCCACTCTACCCGCCAGCCTTGCTTCCCCTGTGCCCTGTTTCCCTCCCCGTTCCCCAAGGTGGCCCCACCTCCATCAGGAGCCTCAGGCAGGAAAAGTGAGGCTCTGCGAAGGGACTGTCCTTGAGGAGTGCAGGAAGTGCACGTGTCTGGGGACAGTAGAGAAGCGGCCTGAGCAATGACCTCCATGATATTTCCATGGCGGGGTTGGGGGGGAGGGCTAGAAACCCAATTATTAGATGCTCTCATCAGACGGCACACTTAGCTGTTGCCCTAAGGGAACCCCAGAGCTTAGATGGTCAGCCTTCTCCACACCTCTAAGGCCACCGTCTTGCCCTACCTCAGGTTTGTCGGCTCTCTACGCGTTCTCACCTGTCCCTTCACCTATGTGACTCTGACCTCCTCATCTGTGCTCACACCCTTTCCTCAAGCGCCACAACACAAACCAGCAGGACCCCCCGTCCCTACCCATCATTCCCTTTTCTTTCCCTTCACAGAGTCTGACTGCTCCCTGCGTGTCTGCATCTTCACCTCCCACTTGCATCGACAGGGCAAAGGACTGTCCTCGTGGTCTCCAGTGACCTTCTCATCGCTCAATCTCAGGACCTTTTTTTAGTCCTCATCCGATTTAACCTCTTGGTAACACGTGACGTGCCGACCAGCTGCTCCCTCTTCTATCTCTGGCTGCTGTGACCCATCTGTTTACTGTGTCAGTCTTCAATTCCTCACTCGGCCTCCCCTGTCACGTTCCCTTCCCTGGCCTACAACTCAGCTCTGTATGTGTACACAGGCATATGTGTGTAGGTCGGTGGATTCCATTTCCTTCATAGAAGAATGTAGACAGTAGCAGAAATACATGTTACTCAAGGAAAATAATATAGGGAGCAAAAATCAAGTGGTGAGATGCAAGAGTGAGCTGTGGCCATAAGACGAACGCAAGCTGTACTCTTAAAAGGCAGGGTAAAATCGTCAGTCCATGTAACAAATCTGGTCCTGTGATTCTCTTACTCACATGTCCTTGATGATGCATCGTTGCCCAACTCCTTCACTTAGACTCTTAGTCTAATCCTGCTTTGCTTTTTCAGCTCCTTTCTTGCTTCTGGGCCTTGGGATAAGCTGGCCTTTCTGCTTGGAATACACTCCTGTCTCTTCTCTTCCTCTTGTTGCTCACTTAACAACTTATTTTTCTTTTTTCTTTTTGAGACAGGGTCTTGCGCTGTAGCTCAGCCTGGTCCTGAACTCACTAGGTAGCCCAGGCTTGCCTTGAACACATGGAAATCCTTCTGCCTCAGCCTCCTGAGTGCTGGGATTATAGGCGTGCCCCACCATGCCTGATTTATGTGGTGCTAAGGAATCAAGTCCATGGCCTTGAGCTTGCTATGCAAGTGCTTGAACTGAGCTACTCCTCTGGCCCCTAAGAGTATTATTAAATACATTTCTACCACTATCACTTCTTTGAAGCTCTTTGTAATAATTCTTACTTTTTTTGGGGGAAGCAAATAACTAAACTTCTGTAAGCCCCAATCTCTGCATCTGGACAGTGATAATAATAATAATAATAGAACCCTCCCCATCATGAGGATTAAATGAAGCATATGTGTAAAGAGTTTAATTTTGCACAGTGCCCGGCATATTGCAAGCATCCATTAGATATTAGTGGACGATAATCTCATGTCCTAGGGAGGACACTGCCAGGAAGGCTAAGTTGGGGAGGAGTTCCCCATGCTATTGAGGATCCCAATGAGGATGTTCAGAACGAGCCCTTGGCCATCTACCCGGGGCCACAGGCTACTCTCTCCCTGCCCACATGGCCTCTCAAATATTGTTCCTCATCGGTTGTTCCTGTCTAGCAAATCCTCTCTGCCTTGAACATTGATCCCTTCAGATTTAGAAACTACTAGCTTGTGTAACTTCCGCAGCATGGCTGTCGGCACAGTGCCGGTCTTGACTGCCTTCAGCTCTAGTCCTGTGGCCTCAGTCTTGCTGAGGCCATGCTTTGAAATCACTGCACAACAGCCTGGTCTCAGCATGTACCAGGATTGCCAAATGAATTCAGAAGCCAGGAAGAAGGTGTCTTGTGCCAGTAGCCAGCTACGTACAGAGGCCGCCGGCACCAGCCAAGGTGTTTGCTGGCTCTTGTGTCAGGGAAGCCTGGATGACCTGAAGTCTGGTTCACAGGGAAGGCGAGCTGTCACAGCTGCTGGGGGTGGAGTCCTGAGGGCACCCTTCCAGCAGCTCCTGCCTGCTAGTGCTTTACAGTGAGCACACATGTGTGCACCTACGTGTGTCTCCGTGCATACAACGCCCCTCTGTATTGGATTCAGGAACCTTTTGCTATTTCTCAATATATCACATGTTTAAGAAGCACCCCTAGATTGGACTCAGAGGCCCAGTATCAGAGTCACTCCGCAACATGACTAGGGTTGGGAAAATCTTGCATATAATCTTGCATATATAATACTAAAACATATCTAGTATTATCCAGAGCAAGAAAAGAGGAGGCTTAAGGAGGCCACATGCTTTCCGCAACATGTACAACATGTAAGTGGCATTTATATGAGGGCTTAGGTTCTTTCTTCCTGCCTTGTGCCCTTTCAGAAAAGTAGGGAAACATATGATGGCCCTTGGGTAATCATATATGGCACTGTATGATTGTAAGCTGTCTTCCTGAGGCTCTGGTGCCTCTTAAGAACATGTTTGGCTTGGGATGACACATGTGGAAGCGTCTTGTGGAAGAAATCACAGGCCCCGCAAAGCAGAGATTGCTCGTGAGAGTTGGAAGCTGGGGCTTAGCAAGCACACAGAAAGCACTCAGTCCTGGCTGAGCCTACCCAGCTCTGGAATCCCAAGAGGAGTCTCTCAGTTTCTCTCTCTGTAGTGAAGAGGTTGTGGGAGGTGACCTTGAAGTTCCTTAGCAAGGGATTTTCATATGGTGTCAATCTGACCCATGATATGAGGATTTAAAAATTATAATGAGTACGTAGTACCTCATCTTACACACATGTGCATTACATATTCACAGTAAAGAACATATTTCATTTCTGTTTTAAGTAGCACAGTATTTTTCACACTTAATGGTAATTGCATAATTTTAAAGATATCTTTTTCTCTGAAATGTTCTATAAAGAACACTCCTCACCTACCTGAATGGACTTTTCTACCTCTAGACCTCACAGAGCAAAGTAACCATGGCGGTGTTCAGTGTGGAGACGGACAAGGCAAGACCTGGAGAGACAGGCACTGAAGGATCCTGGGGATGGCTGTCAGAGCTAGTAGCCCAGAGAGGTGGCATACATGGCTGTTTGCTGCTGAGTCTGGTCTGGCCTTGCTCACATGGTATTTTAAAAAAATTTAATAGAGCTGCTAATATTGAACATCAGAATATTTCATACTAAATAAATTAAGTATTTGGGAGTGTCTGTTGAAAGCTAGGGCTTGGCTCTGTAATGCAGACCTGTAATCTCAGCGCCCTGGAAAGCTAAGACAGGAGGTTACAAGTTTGAGCCCAGGCTGGATGACTTAGGAGACCCTGTCTCAAAATAAGACAGAAAAGGGGCTGAGGATATAGCTCAGTGTGAAGGCCCTGAGTCTCGTCCCAGTCCCCTTCCTCCCAGCCCCCATCCCCCAACCCCACACGAGGCAGACTGTGTTGAAAATGGGGAGATGAGGTTCCAACGGGCCTGAATCCCACTCAGCCACCTTTGACCAGTTGCTCCTCCATGGAAGAGGGCACACACTGCCCAGTCCAGTCAATGCTACTGCTTTCTTCCTGGGTCTGTGAATACTTTCTGTGAGTATCCAGCCAACTATGTCCAGCAATGTGGGGGCAAAGTCACGCTCAATAAACTCACCAGCAACTAAATTTCCCAGGTGGGATGCTATAATCAGATCCATTGTGTGCCACAAATGGGCTGCTTAAAATGTGAGACTTTATACAAAGGGACGGACAGGGTTCCAGACGAGGCTGTAGAAGCAGACCTTCTACCACAATCACCTTATGTGCGTGATACTACCAATATCTTCGTTTCCATCTAAGCAACATCTGTGTCACACAGCCAGGAAATGGTCAGACAAGGGTGGGTCAGGCTCCATTACCCCCTTGTATACTCACTGGTCACATAAGACTTATCAGTGTCTTTCTTATTTGTGAAATTTCTTCCTGAGATGAAAATAATCAGTACTGCAACAGGTGAGTGTATGTGTACGTGTGTATGCGCATGTGTGGTTGTGTATAAAGGCACAAAGGGTACGAAGAACATATGCAGGAGGAGAGGGGGGCTGTGGAAAGCTGGGAGTAGAATTCTTGCCCTTCATGGAGGGAGTGAAAGAATGAATGTGAAAGTATGTGCTAAACTGCACTGTGTTTCATTAGTGTCTTTGTTACTGGTAATTACTATAACCTGCAGGTCGGGATTCTAGCAGGGAATACTGGCTGAGCCTACCAGCTTATCAGCCCCTTTCCAGCTATGGCTCTGGGACTACAGGGTGGGGAGAGAGGATTTTTAGCTTTGATTCTTGAAATTCTAACATAGGGTGAACAAGGGATCAATTACAGGCTGCAAGGTGGCAGCTGAGATGGGGGGGGCTGATTTTCAACCACACGAAGACTAGTTTCTTTCAATAGTGCTTCATCCGCCAATCTAAGCCCACCCACAGTCCCTGCTTCTCACTGGGAGGTCTAGGCTTGCCCACTGCCTAGGAGAACAGGTGGGTTCACATACCCTCTTCCCAGCAGTTCCCAAGGCATCCCTGTGCAGGGATGTGTACAGATGCTGACCCCTTAGGTGCTGGAATCTAGCAATAGTCTGTCCCCAAGTCCTGTGCCCAGATGTGACTGTATATGCAAGAGGAAGTCGAGCGGTTCTCTCCCTCGAGAGAAGCCACCTGGTGTGTCTACCGTATTGGTATCCCTAGTGTTCCATATGGCCTAGTGGTGGCCTTGGCTATAGATTCCAAAAAGGTAGACAGACTTCTCACATGTTCAAGAACTCACCTGTTTCCCCAGATCCAGACTCTTTTTAGCCAAGCTGGTAGATCCCCTCCCTTGTGGACATCACCCGTGTTCCCTCATAAGGTTGTGCCATTCATTCCTGTTGCCCTCAACAGATCCAAGACTAGATGACCCTGAACTATGTTTGGAGTTCTGAGGCCTGAACTCTACTTCCTCCCCTTCGGATTCTGTCCCTGGGTCACTTTTATAGTGATATCTTAGGGCCCGTGTCTCATTGCCTGGATCTACTAATTCCCTAGCCACAGATGACAGAATTCTCCTAAATTCTGGAACAAAGTTGACAATTCCCTAAGATGATCAACCTACCTGACCAGACCACCAGGTGTCCCTGTTGAAGATTTCTTCGCTGCCCTCCTTATACTTACCTGTGAGTCTGGTCCTGGCTTTGGAGTTACCATGCACTAT
The DNA here is from genome assembly GCA_004027205.1 of Ctenodactylus gundi. Lineage (NCBI taxonomy): Eukaryota > Metazoa > Chordata > Mammalia > Rodentia > Ctenodactylidae > Ctenodactylus > Ctenodactylus gundi. The sequence continues at coordinate 509,270 of PVKB01000298.1, read as the reverse complement.
CTGCTTCCTGTGATTTGGTTGACACCCAGCGTCACATACTGACCTGCCTGCTTATCTGGCAATCAGGTTGGGCCAGTGGATCACTTCCTTCCGTAACCCTCCCACCCAAGGGTGAAGTTGGGCTGCTTCTGACCCTCCTGTGCTCTGATTGGACTGTCTTATGAGTAAATAAACTATCACAGTCAGACAGGTCTAAAGTGATGACACAACAAAGAACACCTTTTACCTGTGTCTGTCCCAGCACCCTGAAGAATACACATGCAAAGCCAGAACACAGGAGGTACTTAATGAAGAGTTACTGTGCCTTTTTGGCTATTACTTCTATAGCCATTATTTTATTTTTTTACTTGGAAGGTAATTTTATTTTTAATTTAATTTTATTTTTTACCTGGAAGGTAATTTTATTACCTGAAAGGTAATTCAGCATCTATGCAGATGAGCATGTGGTATTTAGAGGGAGTAAAAATTTCACCCCCTAGTCAGGTGCCATGGTGCTCACTTGTAGTCCTAGTCCTCGGGAGGCCGAGGTGGGAAGATCCCTTGGGTCCAGGAGTTCAGTCTGGGTAATAGAGTAAGAAGACTTCCCCTTCAAAAAAGAAGGATCTCCTTCTTTCTGTGGAGACACATCTTCTCAGAATCACTGCATGTGTGCCTCTGTACACAAGCACACACACATTTCTTTTTGATTTTAGCTTGCGTGTGACATGTTCTAGCTATGAGAGGAACAGGCTATACCTACTGTAAGTTTTTTTTTCTGTACCATCTTTAAGTGATATGCCTTTGTTCCTGTCCACTTGGCTCCCTGTCTTTGTTTAGCAAATGGTTTTGGGAGATGAGGCTGACTGCACCCTGAACTTGCCGAAGACTCTGAGTTCCTCACCCCAAGATGGAGCTGGGTTGGAGGCTCAGCATCCCCAGTGCCTTTCCTCCCTCCTCACTGTGGCTAGTGACCCTAAGGCCAGGGCTCATTCAGTAGAAGCCACATTTCTCCCTGACAGAGGCTCAGGGAAGCCCCTTGGGATGAACTAGTGTCACTGTCTGTGTCAGGAGGGTCAGGAGCCAATCCAGAAGCGCAAGGTCAATGTTGGAACTGTCGGGGTGTCGACTTTTATATCTCCTTGGTTTTTTTCTTTTTCTCGCCCACAGAAGCAAACACGATTGAGCCTAATCATTCCTGTTGATACAATGGTCCAGGAAGTAACTGGACACATCAGCGGGCAAGCCGAGAGAGGAGGACAGAAATTTCACTGCCTGAGACGACCCCCTCCTCTCTGAGTCTTGAGGAACCACTTCAGGGTTTCTTCAACAGCTGCACTCCCTCTGATGACCTCAGCGGTCCAGACTTTTGCAAGTCTCCTGGGCTCCCGCCCACACCCACACCCATCTAGCCTGGCGGGGCCTTGACTCATTCCCACGTGATTGGGCAACCAGCTTTTGGAGACTGACCTTGGAGGGAGACACTGTGAGGCTGGCTTAACCCTAAGAGGGAGCAGCATGCACAGTGTTCATGCTGGCAGCAGCAAGGCAATGTCCACCTGAAGGAGGGGGCATTGGACATGTTTTTCCGTTCTCGCCCCCTACCCACCCCTTCCATCCTCTGGCACCTACAGCCCTTATTCTGCTGCCTCTTACTCCCCAGTGGTTAGCTCTTCCACCTGGGAGCTCCCATAAGCGGTAAGGCTCTGTGCCCAAGAGCATGTGTCCAGTTCCTCTCTCCCTGACTCCTGTACTAGATCCTATTCCTTCTCATGTCCCCACTGCTTCCCAAGAATCCCTTCGACACGTGGCCCCGTCTAGGCACCTCTACTCTCTTCGGGCCTCACCTCTCCACTGTGTCTGCTCTTCATGTTCCCGCCTCTCCACAACACATTTTGTTTTTGTTGTTACTGAGTTCTGATTGACTTCCTCTCCGTAGCCATAAGGTTGGAAAGGCAGTGATGAACTAGGTCACTCTCCTTGGAGAACAGAATCGTTGTTGTCTAATGTTCTCTTTTCCGGTAGCAGCTACACCCCTCAGCATAGGAAGCTCTGATAATAGTCTTCCTGATAGCATTTTAGATATTAACTATAGGTCATTGGGAGAAATTTTGCAGTTAGAGAAATCTTCCCATTCCCAAGCAAATTATACTTTGCAGTGAGAGAATTACCCAGGTTGCCTAAAAGTGGCTCTTTTCCTGTTCCCCATCTCTACAGTCTTCTAAAATTATAAGTCTTGGCAATATGTGTTTTAAAAGTGGGTCCTACCGCAGTATTGCTTACTGCATTTGGGGTCAGGTAAAATTTTCAGTATTTCTCTATCAAAATTGGTGTATCTGGACTCATTTTTTTACTCAGGATGACTTTTTCTTTTCTTAATAGATTGTAGATGAGAAAGAAACAGAAGAGAAAATCAAGAATTTTCTGTAAGCATAAACTCTTAACCTGAAATTGTTCAAGAAAAAAGCTATTAAACACTCATATAAATGCATATATAAATGATTTATAATTTGGATAAACTCATAAATTCATGTGATTGCATTTGGTTACACTGTGGTGAGCTGTGCCCACATGCATGCAACACAGATGCAAATAGAAAAACTAGGGATGCTGTTCTGGGCTGGTTGATCGACATATGCTATGACCTGAACACTAAAACCTAACCGCATTGCTAAAGAAAAGCTGAAAGCTTACAGATATATAATTTTTATAACTATTCTGCTGTTTTATTTGGGGGAAAGTCAGGATTAGGCCAGAAGATGACCTAAACTGTGAGATTCCCAAGTGTGATGTGATTGTGATACTACAGCTGGGTGCCTGAAAGCAGTAAGTGACCCCTGCACCTGCATGCAAAAGCGCCCCTAATCCTTGCCAGCATTTTGGCTTCACCTGGGCAGCTGCTGTCCATTTGGGTTTTTGTCAACATTTATGATCTGATGTTCAGAAAGTCATGGGATACCATGAAAAAGACACACAGCAGGCTACAAATTACTTCAGTGGTTGGGATGGGATTGTACCTGTCCACTTGCAGGACCTGGTATGTTTTCCAGATGTGTGGGCTACAATGTTACGGGCAATTAACAAGATGGTTCTGTAGAAAAAAACATTTTTTCTATATGTTTTCAATATTTATGACACTAGAACACATCAACCAATTCTCTAGTCCTCTGACATGCCAACTGGTTCTGTTATTTATTTATTTATTATATTTTGAGACAGGGACTAGTCCTCCTGCCTCAGTCTCCCAAGTGTTCAGATTACAGATTTGTACCACCATGCCCAGTTTATGTGGTGCTGAAGCATCAGACCCAGGGCAAGCACTCTAACCAGTGTGCTATTCCTCTAGCTCCTGGTTCTGTAATTTAATTCAATTCTGACTCTACCTGGAGTTCATTAAGGCTTAGTTCCATAAGACTACTCTCTAATTCAGAAGCCAATTGAAAATGGCATGCCTCTAGGTTACCTATACTTTTGACTCAGCTACAAATTGGGAATTCCACAATCCCCTCCACAGGTTTGGTAATTTGCTATTACCAATTCACTGCACTTGGGACAAGACTTACATCTACTGGTTTATTATAAATGTAATGGATATAACAAAAGATATAAATTCACAACCAGATGAAGAGGTATGTAAGGTAAGGTATGGAAGGGTCCTGAGTTCAGAAGCGTCTGTCCCCAAGGAGTTGGGGCATTCTACCCTCCTGCTACCTGGATGTGTTCTCCAATCCATCAGTTTCCTAAACCCTGAGCTTTAGAGATTTTAAAGTAGACTTTATTAGATAGATACAATTGATTATTAAGTCAATCACCTGATTCTTTTCTCTTCCTAGACAGATGGGGGTGAGCTGAAAGTTTCAAGCTTCTAATCATGGCTTGTGCTTTCTGATGACAAGCTCCCACCCTGAAGCTCCCCAGAAGCCCTACACCTCATTGGAATGAAAGACATACCTACCACCCAGGAAACCCCAAGAGGCACAGAGCATTGCTTCCATTCTAGGTTGCATATGGTCTAAGATGGCTACTGAAAGTTCAGCCATAACCTCTTTGTTCCCTGTAGAAAGCAGAAAGAAAAAGAAGGAGAAGAAGAAGAAAAAGAAGATCATTCACCGCCTGCCTGATTAAGAATTTTTTTCTTTTATGTATGTTTCCTTAGTCAAACTCCATCAGCATTTACTCATATTTCCTTTGCTAAAGTAATCTCACATTGTAACACAGTTTTAAAGAAGGCTGAAAAATATAGTCACTTCTAATAGAGTTGGTGTTGTGTTATTCAGGAAGATGAGGAGAGTAGTACTTTTTGGGTAGGCAGCCTAGTTACATCTGACACAGGGAGGTTGTATCAGATCATCTACATTGGATATTTCTGTATGGTGAATATTTGGAAGATGCTGACTTGGGAAGTATCAGTGTATACATAGAGACTATGAAATTAATTGGGCTTAGGAATTAATGGGGGTTTTCAATAACTGTAATAAACACTTGATCATTGACTTGTTCTAATCTGTTTAGTAGGCTTTAAAATAATGGCTCATGGGACTTCTTGTTTTAAATGCATCTGATTAACAGCTATAATACAACATCTTCTGACTTTTCAATTAACTATGAAGTGATAGCAGGAAATGCTGCGGAGAGGCCTATAATCACCTTAACCACAATAAAGAGCGCATGTCCAGAATTCCAGAGGCATCCTGAGTAGACAAAGGAAGGTTATAACAAGCCTTCTTATTTGGCTCATGAAACAGAACATATCTGGAAAGCATAAAATGCTTCAGAACTCCTCAATAGTGGCCTTTTGACTCAAAGAGCCAGTTGTCCTCCTATTGTGAGGTTCTGTGAGATAATGGAGATGGGATCTCCTCTCTCTTGTCGCCTCTTTTATTTATTTAAAGATTGCAGCAATTCTCCCAGAAGTTGTTAAACAGAAAGTAAGCAGTGGAATAGCGTGTGTGTGTGTGTGTGTGTGTGTGTGTGTGTGTGTGTGTGTGTGTGTATTTGGAGATGTTACAGTGAGGGACTGGCAATGGTCCCTACATGCTGGGTCATATAATTCCTTTGAGCAAAGAACTATCAGAAGAGGCACTGGGAAAAAAAAGCTGCTAGATTTACAGCTTTTCAAAATCACATGGTTCCAAGTGTCAGGAACAGAGTTCAAATGGTTGGCACCCACAAGAATCAGAACTGGGCTGGGTGTTATGTCTTCCATACAAATCAAATTGGAGCTAGGTGAAATCCATACATAATATTTGTCAAAATACTGACTTAGCATTTTCTTTCTTTTTTTTTTTTTTAAATGACTTAACCATGACTGGAGGGCAGGACAGCATGGATATGTGGAGTCAGAGTGCCTGGATTCTACCACTTACAGCTCTGTAACTTTGGACAAGTCACCTAACTGCAATGTCTCACCATTCACACCCGTAAAATAAGCTTAATAATGTTTCTTATTTCACTGAGGATTATGTGAGTCATTACATAAGAAATGCATGGGATAGTCCACAGTAAACACTCAATAAACACAAGCTGCATAGGATGATGAAGATTATGATGAAAAAGAAAAGTAGTTGAATCTGGAACCTGTGAGTAAATTACAGAAATCAGGGAAAGGAAACTGACCAAAGAAGATTCAGAGGTGAAGGATATCACCAATACTAAAAATACACTATCAGGAAGCTGTTTGGTATCCTCAGAATAACAGATAATGTAGTTTGGGTCTCATTCTGTGGCCCAGGCTGGTCCTGAACTCATTACATGGCCCAGGCTAGCCTTGGACTCATGACAATCCTCTGCCTCAGCCTCCTGAGTGTTGGGATTACAGGTGTGCACCACCATGCCCAGCTTTATGTGGTGCTGGGGAATCGAACTCAGTGCCTTGTGCTTGCTAGGCAAGTGCTTTAACCGCTGTGCCATTCTTCCTCAGAAGATGTAGTGTTATGAAACAGGACAGAAACTCAGAAAGAGATAGAAGAATGAGATAACAAAGCTGAAAACAAAACAGAACTGATAATGTAAAGGTGACGACAAGAATATATGAAGGGCAACCTCGGAAATTTTTCCTAGAATGCAGAGGAAAAGGGAAAACATGTGAGACAACATAGACACTGAGAGTAGAAAATGGAGACATGACTTATAAATATTTGTAAGGGCTGGGGTGTAAAGTTCGTGCCTAGCAAGCACAAGGCCCTGGGTTTGATTTCCTAGCACCACATAAACTGGTAGTGGTGGTGCGTGCCTATAATCCCAGCACTCTGGAGGCTGAAGCAGGATTGCAGTGAGATCCATAGAGAGTTTAGGACCAGCCTGGACTACAGAGTAAGACAGATCCTGTCTCAAAAAAGGTAAATAATTCTAATAATTAAAGCACAGAATAATAAAGGGGGAGAAGCAATAATTATGGGATGAAAGTATATTTCTAGGCTGTAAGAGCTTTGTTTGTTCATTAAAAATGGTTTTCCTCCTGGCCATGCTGCAGGCTGCCTGGGACTCCAGGAGCGGAGGTGGAGTGGGCAGCCTGGGGAGCCCACACTTCCCTCCATCTCCTGCTGGTGCTTCTTCCAGACAGTTTGAACTGGGAGCCCAAAGGGAAGAGTCCAGTTGTTTCACTGCAAAAGCCAGCGTCCTGGGAATTAGAGCAAGGAAATCTGGACACACCTAGAGACCAAGGTTGTGTACCTACACAGGAAGGATCACATGAGGAGACACTGAGAAAAGATTTATCTACAAGACAAAGAGGCCTCCAAGGGGTAAAGGCCCATATATGTTGGCAGCTTGAGCCTTTGCTACAGTTAGAAGATAAATGTCTATTATTAAACTATAGGCTGGAATACTTTATTATGGAGCCCCAAGTAAACCAGTATAGTCATGATATTTTTGCAGATTTAGGATTGGCCTTTGAGACCATGTGGTGACAGCTATGTCTTGGTTTCTTGTTCCTTGCTGGGATGATATACCTGACATCCACAATTTAAGGGAGGAAAGACTTACTTAGCTTACAGTTTCAGAAGACCTCACACAGTTTTTTCATGATCAGCCGGCAACAACGGAAGTACATGGCAGAGGCTGGAGAGTTGCTCATTCCACTGTAGAAGCCAAGCAAAGTAGGAACAGTGAAGACTGGAGACCTCTGCAAGGCCAGAGATTTGACAGGAAGATGTTGCAATGATGTTTCTTCTTCCTCCCTTTACTCAGTTCAACCTGCCAGTTGGGCCTCTGGCGCTTGAGTGGGTGCTCTTCACTCACCTCCTGGCCCACAAGTCAACAACACACTCCTCAAAGCTCTGCCCTAGGCACCTCCAGTCTTGACAATCTGACACGGTTCCTCCAGAGCAAACCCCCAAGAATCGGCCCCTTCCAGCCAGACCTACCTCCCAACAGCACACGTGTCAAATACATAGGGCTTTTGGGGGACACTCAAGATCTAAACCCAACCTACTAAAAAGTGTTTCATCAACCTTTGAAAACTGATAAGTAGAATCATGTACATTTAATATGTAAACCATGTTTTGAGATATATACAGATCACGAAATGATTACTACAATTGAGCTAATTAACACACCCGTCACCTCGTATCTTCACAGCAATTCTTAATTTCCTCTACTTGGAGACATTTTGTAGTGGCACAAAGCAGAACAACACTCTGAACAAGGAGAAAAATGTGTTCAGCGTCTCACTCTTAGAAGCAGAAGAGACCAGTTGAGTGGAGCCACTCTACATGACCTTTGATACCTCTACAGATTAACGTATATTTGAAAAAAAAAGTTGGCAGTGACTTACAGCCTGTTTTGTTAACTGCACTTTCACTTAATGGAGTACAGTGGACCTCTTTTCACCTCAGTCAACTCACGTCAACATCATTATTTCTTAATGACATAATTAACGGCTTGTTTTATCTCCTGCCACATTCCCCTGGGCCCACCTGTCCTCCCTTTTATTTTCTGCCTGTTTTCTGATTATAGTCTCTCTTCTACTTCCACGTCACCTTTTTTAGATTCCACATATTAGGGAAGATATGGTATTTGTCTTTCTGAGAGTGGTTTATTTTGCTTACCCTGATCTCCATTGTCGTCAATTTTCCTGCAAACGATATGATTTTATTCTACCTTTCTGCTGAGTGATACTCCATTGTATATACTTAATATTAAAAATATTTGGTTTACTCCTTCTACACCAGTTCAATAAAAGAGACTCACTTTTAGATACCAAGTGTAGAACATCCAGGCTGGGAGGCAGGCTTGAATATTTATCTGGTTGTATTCATCTCCTGTGTAAAACTAAATGCTAAGAAGAAGCAAAAGCATGATTATTTCCTCACGATATTATTATCTAACTGGAAAATGTAAGAGACACAGCAGAAAAATATTTCCAGAATTAATAAGCAAGTTCATTATCATGAGTTTTAAAATCAACACACCAAAGCAACAATTTTCTTAGTTCTCAGCCACAGAGGTCTAATGGGGCGCCTGCCAATCTTTCCCCCCCCATTTTATTGATATGTATAAGTACAAAATTTAAGGTTTACGACGAAGTTGAGCATTTTGTGCACCTACATAGCTTGTCTAGGTGTCTACCCATCTTGAACAGGGAAGCCGAGTGTCACCTTTGGTAGTCTTGGGGAGCTAAAGCACCAGGCCTGACACCAGGTGCCCATACAAAGGGAAGCCTAAGGAACTCTCCTTCCGTTAGATGAGGCTTCCAAGGGCTACCTGCAGTCTTGGAGTAAGATCGAGCTAGAAGTAAGCAGACCTTCAGAACGATTGCAACTCAGCTTTAATTATTCAGTCTCTGAAACTAGGTTAAGGTGATCCCAGATCTTACGGCAGAATCAACATAAATTCATTCTAGAAAAGGTATAATTAAAGATTTAAATCCCCAGGAAGATTCCACACTAAAAATGTATGCATCAAATATTATAAAATATTGAACTGAATAATAATAGCAATACTATATAATTCACAGTTAAAACTATGCCCCAAAAGAAATATCTATCTGTAAAAGACAAAAATAGACATGTGTAATACATTGACATGTTTTATGGAATAATATATAGTACATAATATATGTCAATACAAATATGTAGAAATTTGTGTGGATGTAAGTAAGATTAATGTGGGAGAAATTATTCTTGCTAGCAGTATAAAAATGAATTACAAAACTATACTATTTAAGGCTTTGTGATATTGGCTTAAAGATGGCTGAATTTATCAATGGATTAGAATAGTAAAACAGATACAGAATTTTTTTATGTCAAAGTTGTACTATAGAGTGAAAGGGAAAGCTGTCAGTGAATGTGCTGGAATATTATAATATGTGCCTGGAAAGAAGACGAAATTTGATTTTTTTGTAAGGTTTGATACATGTAACATAGTAGCAGTATACTATGTAGCATGGAGACTGTGCTAGTCAGTTTTCTGTCACTGCTACGAAACACCTGAGATCATCAGTTTGAAAGAAGAAAGGTTTATTTTTATTTCAGAAGTTGCAAACTTGGTCCTGGTGATTTGGGTCTGAGGCAGCACAAGACATCAAGAGAGCACATAGCATAGAAGGTGCCTTACCTCAGGGTGGCCAGGAAACAAAGAGAGAAACAAGAAGGGGTGACAGGAAGAGGGTCCCAATATTTTCTTCTAGGGCATGCACCCAATGACCTAACTTCCTACCACTAGGCTCTGCCTCCTAAAGGCCCACAACTCCCCAGTGGGGCTAAGCTGAGAACCAAGCCTTCAGTATGTGGGCCTCTGGGGGAACATTTCAAGCCCAAATTGTAGTTGTGACGGATCCAGGAGGCCATTGCCCAGTTTACAAACTACTGGGTGTTCTACAGGTTATCATAAAGATCATAAGCAAAAATTTGTTTCCTAAAGATTAATTTGTCATATGAGTGAAGTAAAATTAATGTTATGAGAAAAATTATGCAAACACTAAACAGAGTGTGCCGGGTGTCCCCAAGCCATGATAGGAAAATGTAACAAACTTTTGTGACACCCTTGTAAAATACTATCTCTTATGTTGAAGACCTCTGTGTGCTCCTGTTTTCCCTCTGACATTCTTGCACCAGGAAGAAAACTCTATCAGACCTCTGTGATTCTTATTTTTTTATTTTCTCTCCCTCTTAAAATCAGAGCCATGTTTACATACCTGGGGATTAAATCTCATAATTACCAATTTTATCATGATTGCGAGTAAGAGTCAAGGAAAAATGATTTGACAAATATCTATATCAAATCCTAGATGATTTTTTTAAACTGAAAAACTATCTTTATACGTTTGAAATTAAGACAAATATGATAGCTTGCTTTTTTGTTCCAAGATAGGTTCTTGCTCTGTAGCCCAGGTTGGTCCTGAATTGACTATGGAGCCCAGGCTGGCCTTGGACTCATGGCAATCCTCCTGTCTCAGCCCCCTAAGTGCTGGGATTACAGGTGTGCACCTAGCTTTATGTGGTTTGGGAGAATCAAACTCAGGGCCTTGTGCTTACTAAGGCAAGCATTCTAACTCCTGTGCCATTCCTCCAGCTCTAGTAGTTTGCTTTATTGTAACTGTCACCTACTGATAGAAAAAGGGCACCAAGAGAGATGCTTGACATCAATTCATTAGCCAAAGTGAGACAAAGAAACAGAAGTGTGCTTTGGGCCTTGAGAACTAAAGTGTTCTATAAGGAAACATTTTCATTTAAGATTCTGACTTACAGAGAACAGAAGGTATATGGGCCTGCAAGAATTGCCCAGTTGTTAGATTGCTTGTCTAGCAAGCACAAGGACCTGAGTTTGATTCCTCAGTACCACATAAGCCAGGTGTGGTGTTGTACATCTATAATGCCAGCGCTTGGGATGCTGAGGCACCAGGATTACCATGGGTCCAAGGCTAGCGTGGGCCACATAGTGAGTTCTGGACAAGTCTGGACTACAGAGTGAAACCATGTTTAAAAAAAGAAGGAAGGTTTCTGAATAAGCTCATTTGAATAAGCTCATTTTTGTTGCAGCCTACTGGAAGTACTGTTTCTAGCTATTCCTCTGTTGAAGAAGCACCCATTGGTTCATGTGATGAGGCACAGATCTCTAGGATCCAGATGATAATTTCAGATCTAGAATGTGAGAGTAAGAAGACATGAAGACCTCACTTGGGAGGAAATTGGATCTTTCTATTAATTTTAATCTGGTAGCTTCATGTTAAGGGCACATATACATCTCTAGGAAGTGCCCATAAGCTTTTCTGTCCAACTACTGTCTCTACTGCCACACACACACACACACACACACACACACACACACACACATGCGCGCGCGCGCGCGCGCGCTCTCGCGCACTGGAGGAGCAGGAGGAAGAGGAGAAGGAAAAGGGGAGCTGTGATAAGGATCAGAGTAAAGGAAACAATGGGGCCACAGTGGTAGAATCAGTGGGGATTAAAAGCATCTCTGCAGTAGTTCCTTTTCCCTGTCAGTATTTCTTTAGATTCTTTTTTTCTGAAACTTCCTGGCTCTTGGGTCTCTTCCTGTAGGGCATCTGGCCCAAGGAAAGTCTCTCTGGCCTTGAGTGAGTGCTCCCATCTAGAACACAAAGAAAAATACGATCGTGTTAGCCAAGATTCAGTGTGGCCCAGGATTAAGTTTGAGCCTGGGCTTCAAGCTAGGGGGTTTAAAAGCTTCCCTAGGACTCATGCATAGCCAGGCTGAGCTTATAAAATTTAGGGAATCCATGTGAGGATTTGGACCCAAAGTCCTCTGGAGACGAACACTACTTATTTGCTTGTTTTTTTCTTTTTACAGAAACTTGTGGTGAAGACGAGTAGTTGGCTATACGTTTTTTGAGATTTGATTGAGATTTGATGTTATAGGAATTGCTCTCTCACTTTCTACCGAAAAGATTAACACTATATTACCATAATAGTTTGCCAAAACTTTCCTTCATGTTGCTGCCAGAAAGAAGAGATAGGGAGGATTGTTTGAGAGAAAAATAAGAAAATAGACCCTTTGGAAAAAAGGAGAGAGAAGGAAATCAGTCTTTAGTGGTTGCATGTGAGAAACAACAAATTTTAAGAAAACATAAATGAGTCCAAATAATATAAAATTTTCTACAGGTGTAGGAAAGCACCTAATATAAAGGTGACTGATAGAAAGTCTGGAGACACAAAGTAGCTGAAGGACACAACCCGCCAAGGGATTGATGAAAGAAAACTAGATCTGTTTTGGTAAAGGTGGGATATATAGATGAGAAAGGGGTGTTCAAGTTGTTCCTGTAACTACCCTTCATTGTCTAAACTGCTGAGTATTTGCACACAGGAATTATATTTTCTTGTGAACATGGTTTAATATACCTCTTATCTCAAAAACAAACAATGTCCTTTTTATTCACTATCCCATTGGTATTTTATGATTTGGATCTTCAAAGTCCCTCAAATGGAGATTTGTTCCATCATGTACTCTGCCATGATCGTCTGCCTTGCCACAGGCTCAAAAACAATGGAACTACCTAACTATGGACTGAAACCTTGGAAACCATGAGCTAAAATAAAGTGTTTCTTATTATAATTTCATTATCTCAAGATTTTTTTTTACAGTAATTGAAAGTTGACTGCCAATATGTTTCATTCAAAATACTTTCTGAAATGTTTTTATATATGTATTTTTATTTGACTCCTACTTGGAAATATGCTACATGAAGGCAGGGCCTTGCCTTTCTTCCTCACTGGCATTTCATTCTAGAATAGTATTTAGCACATAGTGCAGGGTCCGGTAAATAGTTAATCGAATGTAAAAAGTTGAATGGCAGGAAGATATGAGATACAATTACACAGGGACTTACTTAACTTCTTTGTTGCGGGGACACACTACCCAACACCAACAACTTAAGGGAGAAAAGATTTATCTTAGTTCACCGTTTCAGAAGCTTTCACTCTATTGATGACTGGCTGGCAATGATGGAAGCATATGGCAGAGGCCTAGCCAGAAGAAAGCTGTTCATGGCACAGCAAACAGGAAGCCAAGCATAGGAGGAAGGGCAGGGTTAGCACACATCCTTCCAGATCAAGCCCCAGTGATCCACACCCCTCAGGTCAAGCCCTCATCATCTGCCCTTCCTACCAGGTCCCGCCTCCTAACAGCACATGTAATTCATAGATATTCCACAATGCCCAAACACACGAGTCTTTGGGGGGACAGTACACATGCTAAACATAAAAACAGACAAAACAGATTTCTTCTTCATATAATTGAAATTTCCAAGGACAGGTGTAATGGTTTAGTCTCTGATCCTAGGAAGAAAAGGAAAGCATTTCCACAGCCTTTTGGTTATAGAGTAGGAATGACAAATACATGGAACATAAGTTGTCGTCACATTTTCATTCAGTTTCCAAAGTAGACGTACCTAATCTACTGCAGCCTTTTCCTTTAGAGAATGCTTGTTACCGCCGTGATTATTGAATCCATAGCAAAAGTGGAAAGATGATATTTTCACATAGAAAGGTAGAATATGGAGAATTTATCAGTCTTGAAGGCCAAGAGCCTGACAATGACCTTTAGAATATGACTGTGGACAAGGAGGATGAATAGTTGCACAGGTTTAGTTTTTTCTTTTCCAAACTAATCAAATAGCACTACAGTCACTTACCTGCAGTGGCCCAAATGGAGAGATCAGCATTTAGCCAAGGACAGATGCCAAAACCCAGCCAAGAGAACCTGCCTGGTGACATCTAAAAGCATGGAGCAGAGGTGTGGCCCACTAGCCATGACTGGGAGCTGGAACTCATCTTCACATAAAGCTGCTGATTTTAGAAATGTGCCCAGATAGAACTCTGAGACCGAGAGGACAGCACAGGATAGACAAAGAGGGGAAATCCTACTGAGTCTCTGCTAATTTTCTCTATAGGGAATGAGACAAAGAGGGTAGGGGTAACAGCTGAGATGTTGCCTTCCATCAAAGTGAAGGTAGAGTTAATATTTAATTTGTGAAGCTGGGACTTTCTATAGCTAGTACAAAACCAACATGCCAGGAGAGTCAACAAATACCTAAAAAGCCTATAATGACCTGCATGAGAACAAATGCCCACAGTTCTGTCTCCACCTGGAGCCCAGCTCTACAGCACTGCTCTGTGTCATGCAACTGGTACAAGAATTGCCTGTAGAATGTAAGAGCCTTCTCACGGTCAATGGGTGGACCTCTGAAAGACAAAATTCTGCCCAACACAGAGATTGAAGCAACTGAGGAATTTTTGTCAAGATATTTAACCCTGTCAGGCAAGCAAGCAAAAACATATAGAGCAGAAGCAAACTTCCAATGTGCTTAGCTTCTCTCCCTGTTCTTGTCCCTGCCCTGACCTTGCAGTACAGTAATGGGGCCCTGAGATGACCTGCCAAGAGAGGCCGTGCAAAGGGCTTGGGCAGACTTTGAACACTGAACTCTCCCTCCAGAAGAGGGAGACTCGTCTGAGGCAACAATATGTGAGACCAAGATAGTGGGTTCTCAGGTCTCTGTGGGAGTGTCCCAGGATTCACAAAGAAGAAGGGTAGTGTGAAATTCAACAGTTTTTCCAAGGACTCTATAAAGAAAATGATTTGCTTTTTGAGCTGCAATGGAATAGGAATAAGACCTCCCTGACAAGAGTCTTCTAGTTGGGTTCATTTTCCCATTCCCCTCCCTCTTCCCTCTTCTCCTTCCTCTCTGCCCTTCAGTATCTCAGATATCTTTATTCTTCAAGAAGTCAACCGAAGTCCCTAATGCCTTCTCCACCCATCACACCATCTTTTTCCACACCCAAAGTGCTTGGGTCACGTTGTCTATAATGACCATCTCTTACTATTCTGGTTTCTGGACAATGTACAGGGAAATTTGTAGGTATGACTGTTGTGAGTCCTTCCAAAAATATAAGCAGTATGTCAGTTATCTTGTTATTATTTTCTTCCTGTTAGGAAGCTTGATGATGTTTTCTCTAGATCAAAAAGTTTAAGTGATAGTTAAGATTCAAACCATATAGTATCTACTTTTAACCTCTATTCTAGTATTTTCCATAGCACATTATTTAGAAGAATAATTACATGATATTTAAATTGGAGTATCAATTGGAAAACTTGAAAAATATATACTTCAGAAAAACATTACCTGGTCATGTTATGAAAGAAGAAAAATCTATCACCACACACAATGTGTCATACCTTGTAGTACCAATATCTCTAGATAGTGGTGCTTCTGGCCTTTTAGTCTACACAGAATATTCAGTACCCCAAATCTCTGCCAGCTAAATGCCAACAGAGTCTTCAGTCAACATGCAGTTAAAAATGCCCCTATGTCTAAGTGCGTTCTGCGGTTATGGGTGTTTCTACCTTCAGCTGGAGGTAATTGATCCTTGACAGTAATTACCATGAAGTCAGGAGCTGTATCTTTCTTGCTGTGATTGTAGTTCCAGCATCTGGCTCATAGTACAGGTTTTTAGTAGAGCCCAAGAAGTTACCGCATAGATGACTCTGGGATGCTTGATAGGTGGACAGTGTTTCATCACCATATTGAATATTATCTTGTCTGATCTCTTGTTTATATAATCTCAACACACCTGGTATTTGTCAATGCTCATTATACATTAGATACATGAATCAATCTTGATCATTTCTTACAGCAATTAAATCAGACTACTTTAATCCAAGCATGACATTTTGTGTCTTGTGAGCTTTTGTTGCTGCTTCATTTTTACAACAAGGTTTTATTTTTAAATATTTAAGTCAGAGTGCATTATTCAATGCTGCCCACTGGCAGGTGCCAATCACCTGTCCTCTCAGCTTGTACTTTCAAGTACAGCTTGAGAAAGCCGATTATTCTCTTATTCTTTTCATTCCTAGTAGCAGTGCTTCCCTTCCTTGCTTCTTTAGACTGTTCTCCTAGTCATGTTGACATCCTCCTTCAGGAAAGTCCTTCTCAAATCTGAAATGCAATCTCAGTAGAAAAATGAGTTATGAACCCCTGATGGCCACTCATGTGTCTGCATGTCTCTCATAGTTTGTTTTCAGATCTGAGTGAAGAAAATACCAGGGTCCAGGTGAGTCTGTCCTTGGATGGAGTTTTCTCTGGTCATTATTGTATGTGACTCCCCAGAATCTGTTCTTTTTCACACGTATCCTTTATTCACCCTCTCACTGTATGTGGTGTTTCTGGTAGACGAGGGAACAGTCATTTATAGAAAGGGGAGGCACTAGTACAGACCCTACAGCTACCCAGCAGTGAGACAGGCCTCAGGGGAGCTGACCCACTCAGACAGGCCCCATTGGAATGTAAGACTCCAGGAAAATTAAAGTTGCAGCCATTACAGGGAGAGATCTAGGCAAGTTGTGGGCCAAAAAGGGAATACAACGGTAGATGAAGTACAGTGACAGAGGAGCTGGGGGAAAGAGATTTAGAAATGCAGGCCAACTACACAGGCTGTCCTGGGTCGTGAGGCCTGCTTGTACAACCAGTGGAGTCTGGGGATGCATTCAGAAGAAGATGGACTGAAGTTGGGACTTGAAGAACGGGTGACTTTTGCAGGGTTGAAGAGGAGTATGACAAGCCATCTCCTAGGAGGTGAGATTATGCATGGCTCAATGACTTACACCTCAACTAAGCACTTCCAAAATCACCTGTATGGCCTAGCCCTCAGGCTGACAGGCTGCCTCACAAGGGCACTTGAGGTAACTTCCTGCAGAGAAGTCACCTGGTGCTTAACTTATGCTTTACAGGGTACGCAAATGTTTGTCTTCAACAAATCGAACAAATTCAATCCGGCAAGTGAAATAACCCTGAGGACAAACTCTCTTTTAAAAGGATCTAGACGTGTGTGCAGATGGTGTTTACAAACTTTAAGCAAACTATGCTTTAATGAAGAAAGAATACACGTGCCTGTATGGAATTTCATGGCCAAATGTTAAATGACAGGAGGGTTTAATAGCCTGGGTTCAGTAAAATTCTTGCTCATGGGAGGCATGAGATCCTCCAACTCAAGTATTCACTTGGAGACTAGAATAATAAGACAAGATAATGGTACTGCAAAAGGTAGTGGTGGAGACTCAGCTAAAGGGGGAGCATAGGCCTCATTTAACGACAGCTGCTGCTCATTCTTCTACTTTGCGTCCATGCAAGAATGAGTTCAAGCAGACCAATTTTCTAGTTTTTAAAATGTTAAGAAGGTAACATTCCTTAGGCCAATTATGTCAAGTAGCATTTGAGCAAAGGACACAAATGTGATTCACGAAGTAGGTAGGTAGCCAAGAATGTGATCAGACAGCATTTATAGGAGAATGGGAGCAATACAAAACAATTGACTATGGCTGGTCAACCAACCAACTGGTTGTAGTTTAACAAGTTACTTGGTTACAAATTGTCACAGCTTCACAACCAGCCAATCTCAGTTCCTGTGGTTTAACTCTATTGTTTTGGCCTGTTGAACCAGGGAAGGAGCTCAGGCAAAATCATGTTCTCCTGCCAAAAGAGCCTATGCCTTTTTGGTCATGCTGTTACTGTGTGAGGCTTTGGCCAAAACCTAGAGCACCAGTGTCAGTCTCCATCACCATCAGTCTGGGTTTATTCCAAATACCATACATCCATAGGTTACAGGATCCTCAGAATCAGGCAATGGAATTCTTGTCATGTCAGTTATCAAACAGACCATTTAGCATATAGCAGATGGCATCAGCAGACATTTAAAAACTTCAACAATACAGTACACCAAGTAACTTTCATTCATGAAAAGTAATAATAATATCTTTGACTAAGGCAATCCAACTGAACTTGCCAGTTTTGTTTCAATACACTGTCTGTCTTCCCAACCTTTCAAGAAGGCTGTGGATGATACAGACAATAGCTGTGTCTCTGTGCTTGTAGCACCTTAACTCTTTTATAAATTGACCAGTAAAATGGGCTCCTATCTGTTGAAGATTGCTCCAGAGATTTCCCCCCAAAATACATATTTTAGTAACACAGTAAGTACTGTTATAATATTGGCCTAACATCATAGGAAGCTTCTGTACATTAGAGAACATAGTCTATTTTAAGAACATATCTATGTTCAGCTTAGTGGCACATGTCTGAAATCTCAGCTACTCAGGAGGATGAGGCAGAAAGATTACAAGTGTGAGTTAGCCTGGGCTATTTAGTGCAACTTTATCTTACAATAATTCGTAGAAATATAAATTGGTTGATTGACAGGGCTGGGATGTAGATTACTGGTAGAGTGCTTGCCTAGCATCTGTAAGCCCCTGGCCTTAATTCTCAGTAACATACATTGTCTTAGCTACTTTTTCATTGTTGTGATGGAATACCCAACATCTCCAATTTAAGAGGAAGAACACAGTTCGTTCATGGGTGGTGGCCAGCAACAATGGAAGGACATGGTGGAGGTGGAGGTGGAGGCAGCCCCTTATGACACTGCAAACAAGAAGCCAAGTCAAGTCCAGTTCAGAAGGAAGGCAGGAAATAGCATGTATCCTTCCAGGTCCCATCCCAGTGATCTGCCCATTCTGGATCCAGTCTCAATGTTCTACTCCTTCCAGGTTTAAGTCCCCACCACATGCCTGTAATCCAAATCACATGCCTGCAATCTATAATTTACCACATGACTGTAATCTAATCCACCCCTCCAGATCAGGCCCTGATCTCCTGACAGAACATGGTTCCATAGATAACCTGTAATATCCAAATCATTCCAAATCTAAACCACAACACACACACAGATGCAGACATAGACACACACACACGGGAGAGAGAGAGAGAGAGAGAGAGAGAGAGAGAGAGAGAGAGAGAGAGAGGAAACCCAACACAAACAAAAGCCAAACATTCATATCCAACTAAAGGTAGGAAATCTCTTTATATTTAAATGGGTCACAGGTAGCAGAAAGAAACCACTTGAAGTTTTGATTGTCTTTTCATGATTATGGTCTTGACAAAACAAATATTGGCCATAAATCACTTTAGCAGCTTTAGTATAAACACCATGCCAACGTGTCTCCATATTTTGCATCATTTTGTCCATTCATGACAAATAATGGCATGCTATACTTTCAACTTTTTGCTAATGAGAAAGAACTGTTGGTCATCCAGGACCTCCATAAGCCCAAGCTTACCATTGACTTTATTATCTTTTAAATACTAGTTTTGTTTCAAGTTTAGGTATGTAACATTGCTTATTAACCAGATCACGATAGGCATTTGATTGAGCCAATCTTACAGAATTTACTTGAACTGCATGTATCAATCTAATGACCTAACATAAAACTAAGTCAAAGCATTTCCCTGATTTTCAGTGAATTACTTCTTTGCCTGAAATTGGATTAGCAATTTTAGGAATAATCAGCTTCTCCCTTTGAGTTCTAAAATTTTTACCCAGTCCAATGATAGAATCTCAGAGACTAAAAACTTGTACTTGCCAGAGTCCTTTCCTTGGTCTTCTTGGAGATGACATACTCTGAACTAAGTAAACATTTAACCATCTGTGACATGACAAAACTTGGAAATGGCCATGATTAGAGATCTGATGGAGTTTTCCACAATATCGATGCAAACGACCATCGTTTCTCTTGCATACAATCTTTTAAGAATTATGACTGACAGTATTAGAAGGACTATCAGATTTCTATGAATTTCACATAATTTGAAACACATTGTCACTTTCATACAAATACTTAAAAAGACAATATTCTTATATAACAACATGCAAAATATAACTAGTTGAATTAATGCATCAGAAGCTCTTCTGGAACATTTCACAGTTAGAACTCAAAGGAACTTAGAATTTGATTCTGAGAAATTTGTTTAAAATAAAGGTCCAACACTCTTGATTAAAGTAAGATCAGATCAGCTACTTTGGAGGATGAGGATGGAGGATCGAGAGTTTGTGGGTACCTAGATAAAACTGAGTGACTTCCTCTCAGGGAAAAAAAAAACCAACAACTGTCATTCACCTAACAAAAATGACAAAAGATTTCAAAGGTAAATATAGAAAATCACAAAACTGTAGAAAAATTCCAGCTCTCCAAAAGAGAGGACTCAGTTTTCCTAATCAACAGGTCTAATGAAGCTTTATTTCCTATTAAGCACAGATTGACTCTTTGAGAAAATCTTTCTATGAACACAGGAGACGTATTTCTGATTTTGCAATTATACCTCTGGTATTAGTGTTTAATCCTTAGAAATCCTTCTGAACGATTTTCTTTTAATTTTAGTAATCTTGATCACATAAAATTCTTTTTGAAATATTCTCTCACAAATGTTCTATAGCCTTCTCATGTCCTTTCAGTTACCCATTCTGTTCATTTTTCCTCTCATTTTGGGATAAACAGCTATTCTACATTAGGCCCCAAATTGTTGGTTTTTCTCTAAAAAGGAGACATTTTTCATACTTAATAGCTATGCACTAAAACTATGTCTTTCTTTGTATGAGTTATTTCTAGTTTTAAAATTACTATATATTAGAATTTAGCTCTTAGAAACCATAATTTCTAGGGACAACCAAGGAAGTAAACAATTTGGAACTATTTTATATCAGCATTTTGTAGATAAAGCACCACTTCATGACCTTTGGACAAGTATTTTCTAATCATACCTCTCATGTTTATTAACAGTCTCAAATTCACCGCCTTTCCTTCCCCACATCACATGAGGCTCCACTCCCACTTTGTTCATTCCTGACCAAACACTGGACTGTGAGGCCAGTACCACACTTAATATTAAATTAACGGCAACAAAAATAGCTGATGTGAGGAGTTTAATCCAACATTCATTTGTATCCAGACACTAGTTCAGGTAATAGCGGAGGACAGTCCTTTTCCTTCATAGCACTTACAGGTTGCTAGTTTTTGTGTTTTTCGTACTTACCCCGTGTGTAATGCATGTTTCTTCTATGACACTAAATGAACAGGAGATATCTACCTAGTTGGTTGGTGCATAGCAGGCTGTAGAAGTGTGTGTTACACACAGGAGATGCTCAAATGCCTGTTAAATACCGTGCATTGATTGCCAGTGTCAGCCAACTTGTCATTTTGTTGCTCAATGGTTTTCATTTGGTCAAGGTGTTTCATTGTCCGGATGAGATCCGTGAAAGGCTGCATCTCCTCAGAACATTGTCTACTAGCCTATTCCCATTGGCAAAAGGGGTTGGGAAATCTCCTACTCGTCTGAATTGTGTTTGTCCTATAACAAATTGTAATATTTAACTTACTTAAATATAACGCAGACATTTCATAAACATTGCCTATTGAATTTAACAAAACAGAAGTTCAAATTGCTGGAACGGATTTCCCAAAATATGACAAGTTCATTCACTGAAATCCCTTATTTTTAGTGTGCTCTATTCATTTCTTAACAAAATTAGCTTTTGAAGGAGTTCAGGAAATATCACTGAAGAATACCTAGCATTAGCATAGCGATTGTTTCACGTTGAAGACATTTGAAAGACAGAAAAACAAGGCTATCTGAGCTCACTTCTAGCTCCTTAAAAACATCCTGCAAAGGGACTTTGCTGTTATCAGTGCACAGGAGATTAACTCTTACCACAGGAAAGCTGTTTCCACACCTGGGTAGATCTTGTTTCCAAGCACCTTCTGAGGTATTTCCTTCATCATCTGACCATCTCACTCATGACAGCAAGGGACTTGAGTCAAGAGACCCTTGTCCTTTTCTTGGTTGACTTGCCTTAAAGCATTCTTAGTAGGTTGCTCATTGAAACCAGAGTTCAGGCCTAAATCTCGTGATCTGTGGAGAGAAAGCCATAAACAGGAAGCCCACTAGGGACAAAGGTGAGGCTTGTCACACAGAACTAAGTCTTTGCCTTCTTCCAGGGAAGAGACAGCCTTACAAAGAAATGTATAATAACTTTTTTTTTTTTTTTAAAAGACAGGGTTTCACTCTAGTCCAGGCTGATCCTAAACTCATATAGCCCAGGTTGGCTTCTAACTCAGGCAATCCTCATGCCTCAGCCTTCTCAAGTGCTAGGATTACTGGCACATGCACAATGGCCAGTTTATGTGTTGCTGGGGATTTGAACCCAGGGCATTGGGCTTGCTAGGCAAGCACTTTAACTGCTGAGCTATGCCCCCCACTTCAGGGTGTAATAACTTGTGATTTCAAATTATTTGTTAGATTTATTCAGTGAAACTTCCTTCATTTCAGGTAGTTTTCAGAATACCAAAAGATAGTAGCTCCCCAACCTCTCTCCCCTGACTCCCACTGTCACACCTGAGTCCTATTTCTGTTTCTATTTTCAAACATAGTTTAGATCAAAATTTTGCTCAGATCTAGGGGTATAGCTCAGTGATTAGAGCGCTTGCCTAGGAAGGACGAGACCCTGAGTTCAATCCCCCAGCACTACATAGTAACTGGGCATGGTGACACACACCAGTAATCCCAGGAGGCTGAGGCAGGAGAACTGTTGTGAGTTCTAGGTCACTCTGCACTACATAATGAGTCAAGGACCAGCTTGGACTATGTGGCGTGCCCCTGTCTCAAAAAAAAATTTTTTTTTTCTTAAATAAACTCAGGAAACTCAGAAAAACCTGTGAAGCTTTGGAATCTGAATAGGAGTTACCCACAATTCCAGATGCTGTGATATGACAGCGAGCGGGATGGACCCTGGGGGTGCCTACACCTGCTTGCCTGTTGCTCTGGGGAGCGGGGTCTCAGAGCTCTGCCTTCGATTCTTTTGATTATGCCAAAACTATTAAAATGAATAGTAATCTTTAGGCTAACTGCATCAACTAGAGCTGAACAAGGCATAAATTTGTTCTAAAAACTCCAGCCAACAATGAGATCAGACAGCGTTTATAGAAAAACAGATGTGAGACACAGAAAACAACTGAATTATTGCAGTCTAATTAATCAAAAAGTGAATTGGTTATGCTTTGAATAGTTAATGATTATAGCTTAATTAGCTAATTGGTTACAGGGCCTTCTGAGCTAGGTCTCACAGCTCAGTTGCTCTAATTAAATTCTATATTGATTCAAGCAGCAGGCCCAGTGCAGATGCTGTTTGTTTCCATGTACCTCCTAAAAACTATTATTTAATACATGTAAGCCAGAAATGTTGATTTGTGTGTGTATATGTGTGTGTGCTTGCACTTGTGCACATGTGTGTGGGAATTTTCCTAACCTAAGACGTATTATAGAGGGTGCCTCTTGCTGTGGCTTACCAGTCTCTGCTCCAGGGGCCACCTACAATAATCACAGAAGCCACTTGTACCTGCTCTCATTGTCCTGGAAGAAAGGGCAGAAACCTGTAGGAAAGATGAAGGCTCCCTCGTCCCGCCTGAAAGGACCTTGCCTGCTTCTCCGGACTCAGCTCCCTCTCTGTGCTCCAGCCCTGCAAGGTGAACCGTGACTTGTATGATGTGTGCATGTGACAGAGACTCAACTCCAACCTTAACTGAAGCCTTAAAGAAAATAGAACTTCATTTGAAGACTGAACTGTCACCCTGTGGAAAATTTTAAACATGTCAACAGTTTTTTAATATTCCTTCTGTTAGGAGATGGTCTTGAGAGATGATGAGCATTTGTGATAAATTCATCCAAGAAGGGATGGAAGTAGAGCTGTGGGACTTTTGAGTCAAGGTCATGAAGACAATGCAGCTTCTGCCTTGCTTGCTGGAACCTCCCTCAAGGCCTTTAGCTGCCATGTAAATTGCTGGACTGCCCTGAGGCCATTGTGCTGTGAAGAAGCCCAATCTGGCCCACTGGGAGACACACTCAAAAAAGTTCTGTAGGAAAGTCAGAAAGGAAGCGCATTCCTGCTAGTCCCCAGCTGCTCCAGCCCTTACTATTCCACCTCAACTGCCCAAATGATCCTTACCCACCCCCCCAAGCCCCCAATTCCTGATTCATAAGAGCTGAGAGGTACAAGTGTTATTAGTATAAGAAGCACTAGGTTTCAAGGTGACCTGTTATGCAGAACAGATTATAAGTTAACATCAAAGTTTAGGAGTCAGGGGCAGAGGCACCTTTATTGCCTACACTTGGCTGGTCTTGTATCTTTCTCTGTACTTGACTGTTCACTTACTGGCCACATCATAGCTATGTTTTCTGTGTCATTTCCAGAGGAAGCCAGGGTTGGCTGATTCCGTTAATACCATTTGTTCTCAGCACTTCTTAGGACATCTTAGCTAGCCCAGGCCTTTGGTCAGGTATCCATTCAGTAGCCCTATCATTGTTCACTTGTTTAGGACCCCCAAAAGCATGGCCCTTTTGGGATGAAGGGGAAGTGAGGTGTTAGAGGTTGAGTGAACCCACCTGGTGCCAGTGCTTTGCTATCTTGCCTTTCCAGCACAGGCTCCATGAGTTAGGGTCATCCCTATTCTGAATATCTACTCATCTTTTGAGTATTACTCTAACATTGCCTTCCTAAGGAAGCTTGGCCAATTCTCAGTGGAGTCTCTACCCACCTCTTTGCTTATCAGCAGTATGAAAGAAGGCTGACTCATCTCAGCATTCCCAGTGCTGAGTTCTGCTATTGGCTTGTAGCAAGGGCTGTATAAACCATTGATAAAAATAAATGTGTTTATTTGAAAAATGAGAAAACTAGCCATGACATCAGCTACTTGAGCTTACAATGTTTTGATGTCTGAGTGGCTAGGTTCTGTTTACTGCCTCTTGCAGCAGTTGATAGGGGCTTATTAACTACATCATTCTCAAATCAGCAATAAATACAAGTTGTGTCCCAAAATTATGTGGTCTAGACCTTAAAGCCTATTTTTCCTTATGGAAATGATGTTGCAAGTCTGTGGGTTCCTCATGGAAAATAAAGTCATAAAATTCTTTCTTTATTTTTTTCTTTTTCCCCACTATTTTTATTAACATACAAATGTAATACATAGTATTTACAATGAATTTGGGTGTTTCGTACATCTACATATCACATCGACTTCACAATTCCTTCCCATCTTTTACCCTCCCACCCGCTCCCAGTCCCTTCCCCCGGCTCCGGCTATCACTTCATATGGTTCCAAAGAATGTCTGTGTTTAAATATTCCATGAGCTGGTTTGCTCCCCCCACCTCCCTGCAACGTCCTTTCCTTTCACCCTTCTCCCAGCATATCCCAAGGGAACTTGATGCTCACATACTTGTGATCTCAGCACTCTCAGAAGGTAAGGTAGGAGGGTGGCAAGTTGGAGCCCATGCATAAATAAATAAATAAATAAATAAACTTATAATGCAGCTCAGGGCAAAAAAAAAAAAAAAGTCAAAACCAAAGTGAACAAACAAAACTTGAAAGCCCACACCCACAGCTGAGTGCTGTGTCCAGTGTCCAGTACAACCGGAGAAGATGAGAGAGTACCAAGAAGAAAAAAGGCTTCTCCCATGTTGCAGTGGGAAAACTTGCACCTCTAAATCCCGTCTTGCAAGCAGTGGGAGCCAGAGGCATAAGAATCTGTGTAGAAGATGAAAAATAACGAGATAAATCTTCACCCATGTAGTGAACGTGTTAGGGGCATTGCGTTGCTTCTCACAATGGCTCTTTGCAATTGATGCCGTTCTAATCTCTATTCTACTGATAAGGAAGCCAAACCAAGAGGGTAAAGCGTGTGTTTGCGGACCCACAGGCTATAACGGACAAAGCCAGGACTCAAACCCAGGTTCATCTGACACCAAAGCTAACACTACTTCCCACCACGCTGTGAAGTGTGTCTGATTTGGAGCAGATTATCCGTTTTGTTCTTCCCTGTCACGAGGCTGGGCATGTGGGACAGAGGCAGGAGGTTCCTGATGTCCCTCCAGTATGTTAGTGTGTCTCCCTAGATGGCCAATGGTGCTGACCACCTGGGACTAGCACCCCCAAGCGTTCAGCATGCCTTACACATGAATTTCTGAGCGCCTGCATTCATCTGTAGAGGACAAGAAACCAAACTTGGAATGCCAACTTTGCAATGACCTGAGGCTGGACTAGAACTTGAACTCTGATGAGAAAGGAAGAGACAACGTATTGGAGACCAAGAAGACCATAGAGTTGCCACTCAGATTAGGGGCATTCGTGTGGGGTTGCCCCAGAGAGACTCTTGGGATGTGGTTAGGTATCCAGAAATATCCTTACAAAAAACCAGTAAAACATTATTTTATGTTTAAGAGGGTAATATATAATAACAGTAACAGCTTTCATTTTACTTTTACGATTTTCATGTTTATGCTAGTAATAGCGCTTTTACTTCAAAATACTGACTTTGGAAAATGTTGAAAAAACAAAACCCACGTAGTTTCCTTTATCCAGATTCTATGCACAGTAATCTCTGCTTATTATCCCACACATTATTCTTAAGTCTAGCTATTTCCTTCCTTTCAACCCTCTTGATCTATTTTTAGGTCCAAGAAGGGGGAAAAAAAAAAAACCCGCACTAAAATCAAAAACCAAACTGAACCAAAACAGCAAATTCCTTAACCAGTGATAACTCCCCACTGCCTGGCAGCCTGGAGCCTTAGCCCGGATTCTAACATCCCTTGGGAAGTGATTCCAGCCCACATTCTCTGTAGGAAACTTTCCTTCTATCTAGTGATGTCCCAAATGTAGCGCAGTCAACTAGCCTGGCCCACAGAAGCTATGAGCACGAAAGAGAAGTTGTTTTCAACCCCTCACCTCTTTCCCTACCCCACAGGCAGATGGTCCATTCCCTCAGCCCAAGCTGCCTGGGGCAGAGGGACAGGAGCTGCTGCTCTGGGCCTTCTGCTCAGTTCTGAGCCCCGGGCAAGTGTCTTGATCATTTGCTTTTCTCCCTACCAACCTCTGAGTATCATGATGAAAAAGCAGCTTAAACTTCTAGGGACAGAATAGAGTGAGCTTGGAGTTTAGAATAAGAGACTATGGTTCACTTTTCAGCTCTGAGACCCATTTGCTGTTTGGTAGAAGCAAGTCCCTTCCCTTCTCTGAGCTACAACTTTTCTACCTATAAAATGGGAAAAATAATAGCAATTTACCTTGAGGGTTGTTGGGAATTAGAGATAATATAGGAAAATACCTGGCGCAGTGTGGTGAGCAACCAGCCATGTGCTTGTAGGGTTTGGGCCTCTTGTCTCATGACAGATGATGAGCCCCTAGAGCAGTGGTCCCCAGCCTTTTTCACACCACGGACCAGTTTAGTTGAAGACCAGTCTTGTTACACAGTAGGTGGTTGGGAGATAGCTCAGGAGGGGAGCGGGGAGCAAAGTCCAGCCTCCTGGCAGACTCAGCGGCAGCATTAGAACCTAATGGGAGTGTGCTGACCTTGCTGGCTGCTGTCACCACAGCTCATCTCTCCCAGCAGCCCAGACCTTCCAAGGCCACAGGCCGGGGGTTGAGGACTCTTGGCCTAGAGCACTCTGATTTATATTTATAGCCCCGTATATAAGGTACATGTATATATGAGAAGGGAAGGATTGTAACATTCAGAAGATATATTGTGCACACAAGACCCAAGGTCAGTGTAACCATTGTTCATTTGATACAAGTACTAACAAAAATTGGGGTAAAAAACCCCTAAATAATCCAGATATTTCTAATTACTAGCGGTGTGCATCTGCTTATGCAAATGAGGCTAACAACCATGGCAACAGCCATCTCCTCCCATTGGTAGAAGGTGAAGTGAGTTGATAACACAGCATGAGAACACAGGAGAACACGGCACATTGGTGTCGCTCGCTGGACATGTTAGCTGGCAGTGGCGTTCTTTCCCTTTACTCTCTCCTTAGCTGGTGATAGAAACATCGAGTCCTTAAACAAGTGTGCCCTTCTCCCTTCTCTTTCTTTTCCTCTGTGTCTTCTTTCTGCCTATAAAGCTGAAACATGCGCAGTGTGAACGATTTCTAAAATGTAGAAAGGCAAAAAGAAGAAAATAAAAGAATGTGTAATTCCTCCTACCCTGAGATATTGTGAATATTTTGATATGTTTCCTTTAAGAATATAAATGCTTATAATTTGGTATAGAATGTACAAATGTGTAGTGGTAACTTTACTGTAATTTGGCTATGGAATGTCCCCTGAAGATCTATGTAGTAAAGACTTGGTACCTGGCCTGGGGCCCTATTGAGAGGTGACAGAATCTTTAAGAGGTGGAGGCTAGTGGGAAAAAATTAAACCATGAGGGCCATATCCTTGAATATTGAACCCCAGATCCTTCCTGTCTCTCTGCTTCCCAGTCACCATCAGATGAGCATATTCCTCTGCCATTCTCCCTACCACACAGGTCCTGATGCAAGAAGCCAACCGACCATGGACTGAAACCTCCAAAACTGTAAGCCAGAACCAAACCATTCCTATTTCTAAATTATCTCTGCTATTTATTACGGAGATACAAAGCTGACTAACACACACCTGTAGGAACCAAAGGAAGGAGCTGGGTTTCTCATAACAGAGAAACCATTCGATATTTCATTCTCTACTTCTGACTCACCTCACGAAGCATGATGATCTCAGGTTGTTGCCATTTGTCTACAAAGGCCTCCAACCTATCTGTCCTTGTAGATGAGTAGTATTCCATTGTGTGCAAATACCACAGTTTGTGTATCCATTGGTCTGTTGGTGGGTACTCCGGTGTCTTCTACATTTTAGCTATTGTTAGTTGTGCTGCAGTCAACATGGGTGTACATATGTCTCTGTTATATGTTGTTTTTAATTCTTTTGGGAGTATTCCCAAAAGAAGTATTGCTGGATCGAAGAGGATATTTACTTCCAGTTTTTTAAAAGTCTTCCATACTGCTTTCCACAAAGGTTGTACTAGTTACATTCTCACCAGCAGTGCAGAAGAGCTCCTTTTTACCCACAGCCTCACCAGCACTGATTGCTGTTTGGGTTGTTGATATAGGCCATTGTCTCTGGAGTTAGATGGTATCTTAGCGATGTTT
Source organism: Ctenodactylus gundi (assembly GCA_004027205.1). NCBI lineage: Eukaryota > Metazoa > Chordata > Mammalia > Rodentia > Ctenodactylidae > Ctenodactylus > Ctenodactylus gundi. Next base: position 480,492 of record PVKB01000298.1, on the reverse strand, counting down.
TGATTTGCATTTATCTTATGGCTAAGGATGTTGAACATCTTTTTATTTATTTATTGGCCATTTGGACTTCATCTGTGATGTGAGCTGCCTATTCATTTCTTTTGCCAATTTTTCAATAGTATCATTGATTCGGGGGTGGAGGCTTATTTTTCTTCAGTTCCCTGTATATTTTGATTCTGAGCCTCCTATCTGAGGTATTGGTGGTGAATATTTTCCCCCAGTCTATAGGTTTTCTTTTTACACTGTTGATAGTTTCCTTTGCTGTGCAGAAACCTTTTAATTGGACAAAATCCCATTTGTGAATAGTGCAGGAAATTTCTTTTGCTTTTGGTGTCTTATTAGGAAAGTCTTTGCCTATACCTGTGTTTTTTAGATATTTGCCTAATTTGTCTTTTAGGAGGTTCAGTGTTTCAGTTTTAGTATCTAGGTCTTTAATCCACTTTGATTTGATTTTGGTGCATGGTGATAGGTGTGTGTGTAGATTCATTCTTCTGCATGTGGATGTCCAATTTTCCCAGCACCATTTGTTGAAGAGGCTGTCCTTTTTGCAGTGTATGCTTTTGGCTTCTTTATCGAAGGTTGCTTTGGAAGACAGCATTATTTTAAACATCCTCGGCTCTTCTAAATTCTAAAATGAAAAGTAATTTTTTTGGTGTTGTTTTGTGGGGCCCAATTTTTGTTTTATGTCTTTTCCCCCCAATGATTCTATTAGTCTGTATTTGTGACACATGATAATCACGTTCAATTTGAGGAAGTGGTACAGTAATTTCATATTAGTTGAAAGTTTTCATACGTAACAGGCCTAATCTGTGATACCCTTGAGTACTCACTCATTCCTTCATTTGTTATTCACTCAAATAATTACCGTGCAGCTCTATGAAGTATTTATCATCTAGCAGTTTCTTGCAGTCCTTATGTGCTAGAAAAAAAAATCTGCTTTTGTTTTCAGGCTTTATTTTTAAAAATCATATATTTTCAATGCATTTGAAAGTTTATCCTTGTAAAGAGTTTTAGTGAAGTTGGAGAATGTTTCTCTAGAAATTTGTCGGGGTCCCGGGGTTCCTGACCACCGTTGGCCACCGGTAATCAGGAAATCAGCGAAAGTCTGGGGGAACAGGGTCTTGAGTGGGGTGAGTACGACGGAATCACATCCGGGAGGCTGAGTCAGTGTTAACAGCTCATTTATTGGAGGTGAAGCCCAGGCTTATAAGCAGTTTAAGGCAGGTGGGCCCAGCAGGTAATAGGGCAAAGATCATATATGGGTTGGGGGGATTTTGGAGTCTGAAAGTAGCCTAATTTGCATGGAAGGTCTGGCAAAACCTGACCACGCGATTTCTGGTAAGGGTCTGGAACGGGGAAATTAGGAATTTGGGTATGATGAGCTGTGGCCCATCCTAGGTCTGAGATAAAAGGGAGTGGCCCCACACCTGCCGGTCTCATCTTGGTCTCATCTGGAGCACTGAGATTATTGGGTATGAGTCACTGCAACCTACAATCATCCCAGGCCTAGTCAGGGGTCCCACAGAAATTTATGTATAACTGAAGTATTCTTGGCTCTCTCTCCAGCCACTTCCAGGATTAGGAAAGAATTACTAAGATGTTGCTATTCTCCTGGACTTTCAGCCTCTGGCTCAAAGGAATTACATCTCAATTATTAGAAGACTAGAGAAGAGAAGAGACCATCAATGCTCTTTGAGACTTTTTAGGACATCATAGGAGTCCTGGAAGAAGAAAGTGAAACAAAGTCATCTGGAAGCGCAAAAGAAGAATCAGTTTGTTCAAAACGATTTTGATGGAGTTTGGCGTTCTTCCCAGACCAGAATGTAAGCTAGATTATTTTAAATAATATCATTACTAAAGTTTGGGTGAGTCTTGGAATACCAGATTTTAAAAACAGAGTGTGTCAGTGTGGCCTTTTACTTCCTTGATATTGTTTCTAGACTCCTCTGTTAAGGAAACATGATCCCACAAGGCCTGGCGCTTAACAGAGACTCATCAATCAATACTTGGCTGAATGAACGGAGGCTTTTGCCAAGGACTTTCATAAACCGGTTGATAAAGCCATACTGTGATGTGGGTTGGCTTCAAGGGCAATCCTCTGGATTAGAATTGCCTGGAGGATGTCATTTGTACTGGTTGGGAGGCAGAGTCCTGTGCTCATCCTTCACCCCTCAGCAAGTTCTCCATGACATGAATGCAACACACAGAACATGCTGCACATGAAATCCAGCTGGGCAGGGCAGCCTATGTGCTGAGGGACCAAATCAAGATCAACACCTCTTGCTTGAGACAAAGTCTCACCCTGTAGTCCAGGCTGGTCCTGAACTTATTATGTAGGCCCTGCCTGGCCTCAGACTCATGGAAATCCTTCTGTCTCCACTACCCCAGTGCTGGGATTACAGGTGTGCTCCACCACACCCAGTCGAACATCTCTTAGCAATTTCTTTTTCTTTTCTTTTCCTGGTTTTTGTTTTTGAGACAGGGTATCACTCTATAGTCCAGGCTGGCTTCAAACTTACCTCACAGCAACACTCCTGCTTCAGCTTCCCACTGCTGGAATTACAGGCATGTACCACCACACCCAGTTTATGTGCTGCTGGGGAATTGAACTCAGGGCCTTGCATTTGTTAGGCAGGTGCTCTAACTGCTGTGCTATTCCTTTAGCCCCTACCTAGCACCCCTAATGCTAGTAGCACATATTTGTTGAAGGCAATTTGCTCTGTCCCAAACACAAAATCTTAAATCCACAAAACCAGAGATTCTGCATTCTTGCTGAGCTTTAGAATTATCTGAGGAGTTTATTTAAGCATTACTTAAGTTTGGTTCTCCTCCTTCTCTACCCCAATGACTTACTCAGACTCTCTGGAGATAAGCTAGGCACTGGTATTTTAGGAAAGTTCCCCTTTGTGGCTGGAATGCAGCTGGGGCTGAGCTGAGAGGCACCAACCAAAAGAAAAAAAAATAGATTAGAAAACCTGGGACAGGAGAAAGCTTTTCTATGTATGCTGTAAAATCCAAAAGTTTTAAAGGAAAAGCCGATAAATTTAGTAGTAAGGAATTATTATTTAATGAGTGTAGGGTTTCATTTTTAAAACGGTGAAGACATTTGTTGATGTATGGTGTTACGATTTGTACCGCACTGTGAAGGCACTCAATGCTGATGCGTTGTACCCTAAAAAGAATAAGGATAATAAATGTCATAGTGTGTAAGTTTTATGACAATTAAAAGTTGCAATATATGAAGCCTCATAGGCGCAACCCAAATATGAACAACAGGTTAGAAAAAATCTGATAATTCAAACTCATCATGAGAAGGGTTGGCCGGCAATGACTCTACAAATCCATAAGTAAAAGGAGAGCCCAAGGCAGAGGTGGGCGAACGATGTGGAGTCAGTTCACACAGGATTATAGAACTGTACAAATATAACAGAGAAGAAAATAGAAATTAATTTTTAATAATTTTAAGGGAATATGAAAAGTATGCTAAGATAACATTATTATTTATTTACTTATTTCTGAGACAAATTTGCCCTAAGTTGCTAAATTGTCCAGGCTGAACTTGAACTTACCATCCTCCTGCCTTAGCCTCCAAGGATGCTGAGATTTTATAGGTTTGCACCATTGAGCCTGGCTTAAAATAATGTAAGTATAAGAAAAAAGTGAAACTACTCCAAGAAACCACTTTGGCTTAGATTGAAGAGAATTAAAAAATAAAAACGTTAGATAACTTCATTATTTGCAAGAGCCCGAGGAAAAAGCTATCCGATCTTTGATGGTAGAAGTATGAATTGGTTCATTTTTCCGTGGTGGGCCTGATTGGAATGTCCTAATTTCACACGTATACACAATTTGATTCTATAATGCCTCATACAGTATATAAAATGACAGGGTTATTAATTGCGATTATTTGAAATGACAAAAGGAAGATCCGAACATCTAGCAACTGGAGAATTGTCAAATACTGACACATCTATTGTGGATACTTTGGTGCATTCTGTGGCAGATCTGCATATGCTAATATGGAATGGATGGCACTATGTGAAAACGGAAGTTGGTACTATGGGAAGAAAAGGGAGACAGAATAGATGTAGTTTTAAGTATGTAAGAAGCTTGTAAGCTAGGTTGCTTACTAGCCTAGGAAGAGGGCTAAGAAATAGAACGCTTTTTTTCACTGTACTTTTTCATTATACTTACTGATGTTTTAAATCCTAGGAACATTTAACTTCTCCAAGAGAATTCTGTTTTCTTTAAATAAAGCTTCTCTGATGAGGAAGGGACAGGGACTGGTGCCGAGAAGGTCAGCGGGTCAAGGGTTTGTTGTTGCTGTGGCTGTTCGAGTGGGAACAGCAGGGGTGGGGGAGGCTTGGGTGTGTTCATGTGCTGTAGATGTAACATCAGCAGAGAGGAAAAGGCTGATGGAGCAATTTTCTGGGTAGAAGAGCAGAAACGACGACAGGACGGGAGGGAGGCATTCACTCTGGGCAGGAGCAGACAGGCTTCTTTCCTCAAGATGGGTGAGATACCCGGAACACTGGTCTGTAGAGAGAGGCAACTGGGCGGTTGCTGGAGCTCCTGCCTCAAGGTCTCAATTTTCTCTGGAAAACCTAGACAAGTTGTCTGCTGGTAGTGAGGAAGAAGATGCTGGCTTGGGGTACATGAACACATGGGTTAAAATGTAAAGAGGCCGTTGCTTGATAGGTAGTAAACCCTGAAGAAGCAAGGATGGTAAACGTCTTGCAGCAGGTGCCCGAAGCCTGCAGTGATGGCAGCCTGCCTGGCTGAGAAGCTTTCGCCAGCGGTTTTCAGCCAGTGGGACACTGAGCAGAGGTCTGGTAGGAAATGACCAAAGAAAGGGGTTGATGGGCTGGGAGTGTCTCAGGGTGAACAGGGTCTTCAGCTATGTGGGGGAACAGCAGCTAAGTCCTATTGCTGCCCATTGTCACGCTGGCGGACTGGGACCCCTCCCGTCCCCGAGGCAGGGACCTATCCCTTCACATCCCAGGCTCCCTTCCACAGTCCCCAGAGCCTGATGTGTGATACACTCAAGGAATACTTCTCAAATTACTCACTTGACTCTGCAATTGAAAAACTCACAAATCTCCCTCAAAACAAAAGCAAACTTCAAGTCTTATCACTTTATCACTTCTGGCTCTCAGAAGCTTTTACCCTACATGGCATGCTTTAATCTAGTTCACAAAACTTGTTTACCATTCCCACGTATGATGGCTGCTTTAAAAAGAAGTTACTGAAGATAGCTTTTGTTTTGTTTTTGTGGTGCTGGGAATTAAACTAGGACCTCACCACACACCCGGCAAGTGTTCTATCTGCATCATCAACTTTTATTTATTTTTAATCTTATTCTGAGACAAGTTCTTCCTAAATTGCCCAGGCTAGCCCTGAACTTGCAATCCTCCTGTCTCAGCCTTTTGAGTAGCTGAGTTTTCAGGTGCTTGCCAGAAGGCTCGGCTAGGTACGTGTTTAGATGTGCTTTGGGAAATGGTGACAGATAACTTGTAGGACTCCATGTCACCCCTTTCTTTCTTACGTCACTTAAATCTCCAGTGCTTGAAATTTTACTCTGAGTGACCCACAGCCACATGCCTCCTCCCAAAGTCATTAAGGCGGGTGTGTCCATGTGTGTAGGGGTCTCTGTGTCGCCGTGGGGCGAGGTGAACTCCGGACCTGGGAGACAGCGTTTTGTTTTGCACTGCTACTGAAGCCTGAGAGGGAACCCCTTTCAGTCAGCTGTTCTTATGGCAGTATCTGAGCCCCCCCTTTGAGCCAGGCCTGCGCTGAGGAAAGAATACAGAGACCCCTCCCTGGAGAGCCCGCAGACAGAAGTCCTCAGCCCCAGCTGGTTCAAGGTCCCATGATTGCCTTCGGATATTACTGTCCGAATCCAGGGATTAACATCTCACTCCTGAACACTGAGCAAGTGAAAGACAGCAGTGCCCTCCAGGGACCTGGCAGAGTGCACATGTCAGGCAGCACGTAGCTGCTAGGGCAGGGATGGAGGCGTTGCCATGACGACTGCCTAAGCAGCCTTTCCACTGCAGCCTCTAGGTTCCTTTGTTTGTGTTATTCATTTCGAGGAGACAGGTGCGTTGCCTTCTCTTCTTTTACTCATCTCTGCGAAGAGTTGAGAGGAGTGGTTGGGACATAGGGTGGGAGACGTTGAGTAGAGACCGGGTAGGAAAGTAGGTGTTGGTGTCGGGACTTTAGCAGAGCAGTGAGACAGAGGCTCATGCCACAGCTCACAGCTTGGCCAGTCTGGTGAGAGAAGCCTCTTTTGGCTGATTATACCACACCTACCACTCTCTCGTCTCCTGCACCTCCAGATTGCACAGTGCGAAGGGGCAAGGCCAGGCAAAGCAAGATTTGCTGCAAGTAAGTCTCACCCAGTTTTCAGAAGCAGGAGCAAAGGTCTGGGGACTCTTGGGTGGCAGGTACCATCCAAGGAGCGCTGGACTTGGAGTCAGGGGACCTGGCTGGGCGAGTCATTTCCACCTTCCCATCTCAGTTTGTGCATTTGTGAGAGGGATGGAATCAAACGTGAATCCAAAGTGCTGCATGAGAATCACCTGAGCAGCTCTATTGTAAGATGCGGGTTTCTGGGTCCCACTCCAGGGATTCTTATTAAACATGTCTCAATAGGATCTGGGAACCTGTGTTACAGTGAATGCAAATTCTTTGCATTCTGAAAATCTATTGAGAGGATCTGAGACACCTTGAGAGCAGTCACAACCATAGCTATGAATTATTGAATTAGATGTAAATGTCAAGTACACTTGAATCATTGAGCGGAATTTATTGAGAGTATGTTATTTGATTACTCCCAGGACTTTAAGGCAGCGATGCCTCTTAACTCATTATGTAGTGTCTTTTATTACAAAAAGGCTCTTAGGCAGGCATGACCTTGAAGTGTCCTTTAGTGTCAGAAATGGATAGGCACTCATCTAGCTTTTCCCAGGTAACTGTCACCTATCAACTGCCACACCAGTGCCATAAGAGGTGGGGCCTAAAACACAATACCTACCGCTTTTTTGAAACTTCTCTTTGCTTTAGTTAATCCATTCCTCTGTTTTCCTGACACTTCAATATTTCATACACTTTTAAAATTCAACAACACTGATTGGATCTATATGTGCAGCTAATCTTTGGGCTGGGCACGGCGGTAAAATGCAGGGTAGGCAAGCAGCCAAGATGTTGTCACGGGTACTGTGAAGTTACCATGGGAGTACCTGGGAGGAGCTGTTAACCTAAGCTGGCTCTTCTTCTGTCTCTTAAGTATGGGCGTTACCAAAATTCAGGTTTTTTACAGACATAAAATTGCATTTAGTGACTACAGTATGGAACAGACTATGATAAGCAGACTGACTGGATCGAAAGTGACCCTGGCAGGGAGAATTCCACAGATGAGAATCTCACCCTGGAGACCGGTCAGGATCAGGAAGGTGTAAGCTTCACCGAGGAGAGGGAAAAATTAGATAGGTAGCTGTACTAGTCAGTTTTGCATTACTATAATGAAACACCCGAGGCTGAATCACTTTACAAGGAAAAGAAGTTTAAGCTGGCCAAGCAGCCCAGACCTATAATCCTGACACTCTGGGAGGCTGAGGCAAGAGGATCACAAAGTCATGCTCAGTCTGGGCAACTTAGTGACTTAATGAGAGCCTGTCTCAAAAAAAAGAAAAAAAAAGAGGCTGAAGGTGTAGCTCAGTGTGTCAATCTGTGTTTAAAAAATAAAAAAAGAGCACAAGAAAAAGAAGAAAAGAAAAGAATAGAGGTTTCTTTATTTTGGTTTGTATTTCTGGCCTTCTGGTAGGCACAGTGAGAAACAAGCAGTGTATAAATTCTCTGCTTTCTCTCCCTCTTATGTTGTCACAGGTATTTGATCCTGATGACTTTATCTAATCCTAATCGCCTTCCTTCTAAATACCACAGTCAGATTAAGTTTCTAGCCTCTTGCTACATCACAATGGGGATGGGGAAGGATGTGGCTGAGCAGACTGAGCAGGGCCTCCAGGCACGAGCAGAGCACAGACGTAGGGCAGGACCTGGAGGGGCCGGTGAGGAATTCTCTACGAAATGATGTTGGAGTTGAATCCGGAAGGATGAGCGAGAATTAATTAAACCAATAGAGAAGGACAATATTCCAAGAACAAGAAGGAGAACATGGAGAGTTTGATTGATGCCTGCTGTCTCAGTAGTCAGCCGGCTCTTTTCTATGGAGGATGAGGAAGTGCTCAGAAACCTTACCTGGGAAGAGGGGTCAGGCCCTGGAAGCCATCGTGAAGTCCGTGAAGGGGGCAGAATCTGAGAGCAAAGCTCCTTCCTGATCAAGGATAATTGTAATGATCTCTGTGCAATTGATTTGAAGATCTTTAGGTGGCCAATTTTAAGGATACTTCTTTATTTCTTAAATAGGTGACAAGGGATAAACAGGTTTTAGGATATAGTTATATATTTGAATTCTGTAAAGTTATACATCCTATGATTTCCCATTATTGCTTTAAATAGTTAATTATCTTTTAAATTTTGTAAAAGGAATGAAAATATATTTTAAAATATTAGTATTTCTCATCTTTTATTTAACCATTTTTGGTTCATTTCCTGTCTTCATTTTTAAAATTTCATATATATATTATATATGTATTAAAAATTTTTTTTGAGACAAGGTCTCACTCTGTAGCCCAGGCTGGTCCTCAACTTACTATGGAGTCCTTGTTGGCCTTGGACTCACAGCCGTCCTCCTGTCTCAGCCTCCTGAGTGCTGGGATTACAGGTGTGTGCCACCATGCCTGGCATATGTGGTGCTGGGGAATCGAACTCGAGTACTTAGTGCTTGACGTAGCACTTGCTAGGCAAGCACTTTAGCCCCTGAGTCATTCCTCCAGCCTCTAAAATTTCATACATACATACATATATATATATATATATATATATATATATATATATATATATATAATTTTCCTTCAGACTGTAAAACTCCCTTTAACATGTCTCACATATGGATGTACTGATATAAATTTTTTATTTATCTGAAATATTTTTCCCTTAAGTTTGAAGAAATTTTCACTGGAAAAATTTAGTTTGATGGTGTGTGTTTTTAGAAAGCATTTAAAAAAAGATATTGTTTGTTTTCTGGTCTCCATTATTTTAGATAAAAAGTTGTTTTTTATAGCATTATTTATTTATATATAATATTTACTCCCATTCATTTTTCATCCTTTAAATTTTTCTTTCCCTTTGGTATTCAAAAATTTAATTGATAATTTGTTTTTCTTTGCTGATTATCCTATTAAGGGCTTGGTAAACTTCTTGGGTCTTTAAATTGACATATCTAATAAGACTTAAAAAACACTTGGTCAATGTTTCTTCTAATATTCTTTCTACTTATTTTCTTTTGTCTCTTTCTGGGATTGTGATTGGCTATGTGTTAGACTTCCTACTATCTTGCAAATCATTGATTCCCTATTCTTTTCCTTTGTGAAACTATAAAATAATTTATTGGCCTATTACTAAGGTCATTAAAATTTTCATCTATAGGGTCTTGCTCTGCAACCCAGGCTGGTCCTGAACTCACTGTGTGGCTCAGGCTAGCCTTGGATTTACAGCAATCCTCCTGCCTCAGCCTCTTGAGTGCTGGAATTGCGGGTGTGCACCACCATGCCCAGCTTATGTGGTGCTGGGGAATTGAACTCAGGGCCTTGTGCTTACAAGGCAAGTGCTTTAACCACTGTTCCATTTCTCTAGCCCTTATCCAATGGATTTGTAAAACAAAATTCAGAAATTAGAATTTTCAGCTGGATAAACATTAGCCGGCCTTTAGAGTTTTCACATCTCTCCTGAAACTTTCTATCCATTCCTCAATCACATCCATTTGTAAGTGCTTTAACATTTTCCTCACAGTTACTTAAACATGTTGTTTTCTAAAACCAATATATGGATTGTCAATGTGTCTGCTTCTACTGGGTGTTTTCTCTTGATTTTGTTGCTTCCTCACACATTCTCAGCCTTTTAAATAGCTGAGACCACTAGGACATGTCACAACACTCTGCAGTTTTATTCTTTGCCCTCCAATCCTGTCAATCTCAGAAGCGGCTCTTGGTTGTCTCTGGTCTTCTCAGGGATCTGCGGTTGCAGCTGTCACCACGTTTCAGCCACCTGGAGATTAGGCAGCCAAAGCAAACCCAACTCTGAGGAGAGATGAGCGCAACAGATTAGTTTTCCAGCACTCTCTGTTGGAAGATGAGAGATTCTTACCTTGGAATTTTAATTTGGGTTTCCTAACTTTTCCTGTTTTCCAAACTTTCAGTTAAGATGACAGATAACATCCAAGCGGATACTTGTCCTTTCAAAGTATTTTGAACAAGCTTCTCCAAGGACTCTTTCTGGAGAAGAGGCAGAAGGGACGCTTTATTCTTTAAGCACTGTTTTCTTTCTTTCCTCGGGTCAGCCAGCTGGTCTCAGATGGGGTCACATTGGAGCAGGACGTAGCAGGCTCTGAGTGCTGTTTAGAGTGCCTCACCCACAGTGACAAGCTAAGCAATGGGCTACTGAACACGGGCAGGAAATGGTGGGTGGAGGCATGGAGGCAGTGAGGATACCCACTGGGGTCAGTTTGATGACCGGAGAGGTCACTAAGCAGATGAGAATGTAGGAGAATAATGCCTTTGAGGAAGAAGATCATGACCTCAGTTCTGAACCGTTTGGTGTGAGGGCTCTGTGGCAGCACTCACGTGCTGTCTAGCTTTTAGGGAGCTCTGTGATTCTGGGAGTCAGAGGAGGGCCCAAAGGGGAAAGCAGAGGGAAGAGTAACTCGGTTTGGCCTTTGGGATGTGCCACTGGGTGTTTTCGGAATCGTCCCAATCCTCCCATAGATTGAAGATGGATGTCCTGAACTGATTCATGGAGAACCACTCCAAGCAGAATTTTTAGAATTGAAAAAGCCCCAGAATTCTGAGATCCATCTCTGCCTTTTACTACCACTGTTTAAGTTGAGGCAAATAGCTTCTTGTCTTGGGCTCTTGGTTTTCTGATTTGTAAATAAATGGATTAGTCCTTGTTATCGTTCTGTGCTGGCGCTGTTCTTCTGTAGCAGTGTCCTAAGGTGGTCTCCAAAAGGGAGAATCTGGGAGGAATGGAACGCTTTGACAAGATATTACCAGGCCTCAGAACCATAGGAATCCATAGGAAGTTGATTTCAGTTCCTGTGTGGGTACCAAAAGTCTGTTATATTAAATGGCATAGTATTTACTTTCACACAATCTATTTCTACTTTTATACTTTAAATCACTTCTAGATTGCTTATGATAACTAATGCAATGTAAATGCCATGTAAATAGACTGTGTTATTTAGGGTATAACACCAAGAAAAAAGTCTGTATGTATTCAGTATAGACACAATCATTCTAGGGTGAAATACATACTCTACCTATAGTTGGTTGAGCTGGCAGATGCAGAATGTGTGGATACAGACTGCACTGGGCCCTGCCAAAAGGGTTATGTTGTTTCATCTTTACAATGTTCTGAGGTTCTGAGAGGCGAGGCACCTTCCTGAGCTAAGGTGACTTAGAAAGTGAGGTCAGAAATCTAATCCAGTGCTCTGTAATTCTGTGCCAGTGCTGGGATGGCAAAGCTGAGAGGGGAAGAAGGGTAAAAGGGTAGTGTTTTAGTTAGGTTTTTCATTACTGGGACACAATACCCCACATCCACAGTTTAAGGGAGGAAATACTTATTTTAGCTCACAGTTTCAGGACATCACAGTTTATTCAGCATGGCCAGTAATAGTGGAAGCATATGGTGAAGACCCAGCCGGAGAAAATCTGTTTATGGCATGGTGAATCGGAAGCAGAGTGAAAGAGGAAGGGGCAGAGCTAGCATATATCCTTCCAGGTCATGTTCCAGTGGTGCACTGGCTTCTGGGTCAAGCCCCAGTGACCTGACCCAGGCTCCACCTCTCAACAGCATGTAGAATCCATAGATACTCTACAACATGTGAACACAAGAGGCTTTGAGGGACATTCCAGATCCAAACCATAACAGGCAGTTCAGCAAAAAAACCAGTCTTTTCCTTTGATATATAATTTTTTTTGAGATAAGTTTTCACTATGTTGCCCAAACTGGTCTTGAACTCCTGAGCTCAGGCAATCCTCTTCCTTCTGCCTTTGGAGCAGCTGGGACTACAGGTGTGCACCATCATGCATGGCTCTGTAAATATTTTTGATGTTATGTAGGTAATGCCACTAATAGGATTATCACAGAACTGGGATTGACCCAGGGCAGGACCTTATACTAGGCAAGCACTCCAACACTTAGCTGTACCTCTGGCTCAGATTCTTAAAAAGTTTCTTCACAGAGGTGTTCAGTAAATACTTTTTAAAAAAAATCCCTTAAAAATTCCAGTCTTTTTTTTTCAGAGAAAGGGAAGGATCACCCAGTTCAGCTCTAGTGTAGTAGTAGTTTCCCACGTGCAGGACCCACGCGGTCTAAGTTCCATTGCCTTTCATTTCTCCAAGCCGAACAAGACCAAATAGAGAACTCAGGGTGGGTCTGAGCTGGTGATGGTTAGGTAGATGGTTGAAGGCCCACATATCGGCCGTGGAGGGCTGACTGAGTCGCAGTCGAGTGGGTGGGTGCTGTCACTGTATGGGAAACAGGCAGAAAAAAGTCACCATGTGTGGCACATAGTATGTACTCAACAAATGGCAGTTATTTTTACACTGTTATTCCCCCCCTCCCATTTTATTGTTATGTATAAGTGCACAATTAAAAGTTTACATCAATCTTGAGCATTTTATGCACATACATATCATGGCAAAGTGACAGATCCTTCCCCTCTCTCCTTTTGGCCCATAATTTCCCACATTAAGTTCCATGAAATAATTGTGATCTGGGTTTCTCATAACAGAGAAACCATTCGATATTTCATTCTCTGCTTCTGACTCACTTCACTAGGCACGATGGTCTCAAGTTGCCTCCATTTACCTATAAAAGCCTCAACCTATCTGTCTTTATAGATGAGTAGTATTCCATTGTGTATAAATACCACAAGTTACCCATTGGTCTGTTGATGGGTATTTTGGTGTCTTCCACATTTTAGCGGTTGTTAGTTGGGCTGCTATGAACATAGGTACAAACGTATCTCTGTTATATGTTGTTTTTAACTCTTTTGGGAAATTTTCCAGGAGAGTTATCACTGGATTAAAGGGAGTATTTATTTCCAGAGACTTCCATACTGCTTTCCATTCCCACCAGCCGTGCAGGAGGGTTCCTTTCTCCCCACAGTCTCACCAGCACTGATTGCTATTTGTGTTCTTGTTATAGGCCAGTCTCTCTGGAGTCAGACGGTATCTTAGTAATGTTTCGATTTGCATTTCTCTTATGGCTAAGGATGTTGAACATCTTTTCATGCATTTATTGGCCATTTGAACTTCTTCATCTATACACTGTTATTTTTCAAAGCACTCTGTAGCCTAAAAATCCCAGGCCAATACCAATACCAGAGAAGATGAGTGTGAAAATGGGCTGTCAGAGCAGAGGCAAGATGTGAGGGACAGTGGGACACATTTGTTATCATGTCCCTGGGCTTACACTAAAAGTTCCTGATACGTAGTTGACTAAAAATGACAAAGAAAAATCAGGTTACTCATGTACATCTCTCCAGAGATATAGTATAGATTTGTTAAAAACGTATTGTTTGCACTTTGAACTAGACCCTTGGGTTCACAGGATGGTGTTAGCCTGTTGGGAGACCTTGGAAAAGTTACTTAACCATTCTGTCCCTCAGTTTTTCATCTGAGAAAAGGGGGAATGATCATAAAAGTAACTCCCTCAAAGGATCATATGAGACTTAGATGAGTTAACACGTGAGGCCTACCTGTGTGCCTGGAACAGTTCCCAACACATAGCAAGAGATATACAGTGGTTCACTATTATTATGATTGCTTGTGATTATTTCCATGAGGGCTATTTTCAGTTAAAGAGACTAAATGAGATGACTTTGGATTTTGCTTAAAGATTGGGTCCTGAATAGTTGAATTCCAGTGGCTGTTAAAATATACTTGGAGGGCATTGTCTGTCTAAGTTCCAATTTATTAAGGGGAGGATTTAGGGAAATTAGATGAGCAGGACAGTTATTGGCCTCAAATAGCTGGGAAAATTTCTATCTTTTACTTCCTAGAGAGAAGCTTGGGGAATGACCACACCAAGTGTTCTCGTGCAGAGTGGGAGGGAGGAGGTAGGTTGAAGTGATGATGATTCTACCTGCCTCTAATGTAGCCGGTACCTTCCTGTTGGCCAAAGACTCGAGAAATTTTCATCATACTGGAAGTTCGCATAATTAGAAATTCTTCCTCTGCCAGTTGAAATCCAGAAACAAGGGCATTTTCACTTAGTAGGAGGATCAGATGTGGCCAATAACAGGAAGTTAGAGATTAAGACAAAGAAATGCTCTTCACTATTAATCTTGATTATAATAAAATATGTTACATCTCTTTTATCTGTCTGGATTTAATCAAGGAAGTTGTACCACTATGAGTATTGTGGAATAAGAACTTTACTGGAGGAATTACACAATACTGGAATGCTCAGGAAAAGCACAGAACTGGAACTGGGGGTGTGTGTAAAAGATCAGAGAGGAGTCACTAATGAGCCTTGGTGCTGGCAATGAGCTGAAACTGGCATGGGAATATGGAAGCCGGATGCATCTTGAAGCTGGAGTTACTTGATAAATGGAGCTGGTGCCGAAGTCCAGGGCAGGACTGGCATGAACTCCAGGGTTTCTTGGCTTGGACACAGGAGTCTACTTCCGGATTTTATCTCTATAAGAAGGGAGAGTCTGCCTATCCTTCAAGCTAGGAATTGGCAAACCTTTCCTGTAAATGGAAAAATGTTAAATGCTTCAGAATTTTCAGTTCATTAGGTTTTCTGTTGTAACTACACCTGTAAAAAAAAAAAAATCCAGCTATTGAGACTCCATAAACCAATGAATGTGGCTGGGTTCCGATGAAGCTTTGACAAGGGACACTATACTCTGAATTTCTTATAGTGTTCCCATGTTCCAAGATGCGAATTCTTGCTTTGAGTTTTTTTTCAACCACTTAAAAGTGTAAAAACCATTCTTAGCTGTGGACTGTGGCTGTACAAAAAAACAGGCAGCAGGTTGAATTCGGCCCACGTGCTATGGTTTGCTACCTCTGTTTTGGGTGATTCTTCATAGAAAAGGAAGGGGACTTTTATAACTGATTACAAAAGTGGGAGTTGAGGATATTATAGTTCATTTGAGTCTCTACAATGAATATTATAAATTGGCACCTTCTAAACTACCTAAAAATATTGCCTACAGTTCTGTAGTCTGGGAAGCCTGAGGCCAAGGCATGTTTGGTGTGTGTGGTGAGGGCTGCTCTCTAGTTCACAACGGTGATTTCTTGCAGCATCCTCACATGGCAGAAGGGATAATTATGTTCACTTGGGTCTCTTTTGCAAGGCGACTAATCCTTTTCTTAAGGCCTTATGACCAAAGATGTCTTCAGATATTGCCACATATTTCCTGGGGGACAAAAATGCCTCAAGGTAAGAACTACTAAGTAACTGAATGATGATAGCACTCATACCTTGACCACCTTACAAAGGTTTCAGTACCTAATACTACCACCTTGTGGGTTAGGACTTCCACATGGATAGTTTTAGGGGGATGGGCCTCAAGAATTCAGATCATAGCAGATTATAACCACCATAACAGACAAAACTCAAAACTTTGGTGACTATATATATATATATTTATGTGAAATCCAAATGGGTATTCCTGGTAGGCTGTCTTCTAAGTGATGACTGGGGCTCTGTGTGTCTTGTGGCTCTGTACCTAGTTGGGTGGTAGTGTGCCTGTTTCTCAGCCAGACCAGTCCACAAGTGATAAATGCATACACAACTGGGCCTTGTTTAAATGGAACGTGAGTGTGTGTGTGTGTGTGTGTTGGGGGGGGGGGCATGCTGAGAAATACATTACCTGGCTGGTGTACCACTTTCTGGCATTGATGTTTCCCTGTGGAAGGGAACTCCAATCTCCATTGGGCTACTAGCTGTCCTTGCCATGGTGATGTTCTTTAATGGAACTTGAGTATGAATAATGATGCTGATTAAGGGGAGTACTGTGAACCAATCCAAGTGAAGGCAAGAAATTCTTCTATAAAAGCTAAAGCTGCTATCCAAGCCACAAGCCTGAGTCCACGGAGGGTGAAGGGTTTCCTGTGGAAACCACTCTTACATCAAATGTGCGCTGACACAAACTCCAACAGGTAGGTGGCAGAAGCTTCAATGTTCTTCATTCAACATTATGACTCTAACATATCTGGTCTGGAAAAACTTCAAAGAGTTGTGACCAGTTGCCCAATATGGCTGTTAAAAGCCATTAACAAAAGAACTTGGGGAACTTGTAATATTAAGCAACATAACCTACTGTTGAACTTTCCAAATTACAGTCATCTTGGAATGTATTATAATTCAAGAGATTCTTAACCTTAGCAATATTCGCAGTTCAAGCTGGATCATTCTGTGCCATGGTGGCCCACCCGGGATATTAGATGTCCGTAGCTTCCTTGGCCTGAACACACTAATGGCATCAGCATCTTCTCCCCCACTTAACTAGACAACCAAAATGTCTCCAGATGTTGTCAAATGTCTCTTAGGGCACAAAAATGCCCCAGGTTGAGAACCACTGAGAATTGGATGATAGACGCTATTGAATAAAATTGTGGAATATGAGTCACCTGTCTGTTGTGGGATCAAGTCATTAACGATAATACTGTAAAGTGGTTGATTTTAGACCATCTTTTCTGATAATTAAGAATGAGAATGGTCCTTTAAGAGCCTCTCCTTGTAAAAAACATTAATACCTGTTGAGCAGCGTAGACAGGACAGCTGCCCTTACTAAATTTTTTCAACTCTCAATAGCAGGATGGCATTCAGCTCTGCATCCGAATATGGTTTTATGTCAATGAATAAAATAAAGGGAATGGAATTGGTGCTAAAAGACACTAGGATTAACTTGCTTGAAACTTTTCTCTGATCTGCCAGGTTGCTCCTGACCTCGGAGTGGGAAGGGCCTCTAAGCTGCAGATTCTGAATACATGAATACTGCTCAGAGCCTGTGACTATTATTGTTTCCTTCATACTCAAAGGTCAAGATGTGATTGAAGAGAGCTGATAATCAGATCATTCCCGAGCACTTGCCTCCCAGTGTGACAGAGTACGCACTTAGCTTCACAGCTGGAACAAAGAAATAGCAAATAGTTGGTATTGTATTAGTCAGAATCTCCAGCGAGACAGAACCAATAGTCAAGAGAGATAGATACATAAGGGGAGATTGTTTAGGGGAATGGTCTTTTGTAATTATGGAGGCTGAGAAGTCCCACGATAGCCCCTCTGTGAGCTAAAGGTCCCAGGAAGCCAGTAGCGTGACCCAGTCCAAGGCTGAAGGCCTCAGAGCCAGAGAAACAGACAATGGAAGATTCTTAATCTGAAGATGAGGATCTGAGAACCCATGAGGATATAGTGCAAATTCCAGAAAACAGAGGTCAGAAAACCTGGAGTTTGGATGCCCAGGGGCAGAGAAGGAGGGTGTCTCAGCTATGGAAGAGGAAACCAGAGCAAACGCGGCTGTGGCTGAATCTCACCTGTCTCCAGAGCCAGACAAATGCCAAGTGAGGTAAAAGCAGGGGCTGCGAGCCTGGGATTCCTTCGCATGAGTGGGTAGGCTGGACGTGGGGCATTTAAAGAATTCCCTTTGAATTCTCTAAAAGGACGGTGGGAGGAGAATGAGAGCTCTTGTTTATTTGTAGGATTTATTCTATTCTTTTTTTTTCTTTTTGAACTTTTTATTGTGGAAATCTAAAAGAATACTTAGTGACAAGAATAAACAGTGAATCCTCTTCAAGTCTAGTGCCTTGCTTCCACAACAACCACTTTTGCTTTTCAATTGTATATATCTCTCCGACTTAAAAAAATAAATCCTCGTAGTTCATCCAGGGCACCTCAGGGAAGCTCCAGCAGGTGTCCCAGGCAGGCGAAGATGACACTGATTCTACAGGGAAGCAGATGAAAAGTGACCTGAGAAGGGAACACACTGAATGCAAGCAGTCACTAAGGAGGGATTTAGAGCCCCTGCTGTAGGTCATCCAGGCTCCGAATCTATCTAGACACTTGCTACTGAAATTGTGGTCACGGAGTTGGTCCCATCTGCCTCACCTGGAAGGCTTCTGGCCTCCATAATTTTCTACTTCTCTTTATCATCCAAAAATCTTTTGGAATATTTCCTTTGTGACCACACTTGAGAGTGAGGAAAACTGGGGGGTCAAGTGGAGGTAGAGTGGTACAGAAGCTGGTGCTAGGGCACAGAAGTGACCAGGAGAGTATGACAATGAAGATTTTGAGCCTTCTCTCCCTTAGTTTCTGCCCTAAAGTATTTGGCAGAGGACAGTGGGCACAGGGTAGTGGCGATCCATCGCTGTGGGAGAAGAGCTGCTAGAAGTGGCAGGCAACATGATTGCGACTGTAGAGCCTTCTACCCACTTCGGAAAGACTGGATCTCACTGTGGTCCCCAGTGTGATGACCCCTTGGTGGCAAATCTCACATGGAAAGAGTGCTATGGTGAGCCAAAAGATCTGAAATCAATTCTGAGTTTGTGTTATTAGGCCTCGTGCAAGTCACAACACTAAGCACACACCTCAAATAAGACAACACACGCAAAAGTGTTACGTAAAATGCTATACAGGTACAAGGCATTATTGCGTAAGTTGGCAAACTTTCATTAGGAAGACAATTTTTATGACAGGAGAGACTGTCTTGTACCACCTTTCTTAAGGCAATCATGCCTGATGTCATACACTGAAGCATTTAAGAGAAGGCACTTGATAGATTTATGAAAGCTCGGCTCCAGAGTGACTTGCTGGTAATTTATCAGGCAGCTTCTTTCACTCAGTTCTTTCTTACCAGACACAATCAAAGGTCAGTGATAGTTATATAGTAGTTATAAAGCTGATTCTTGCTTTATTATTATAGGTTTTCACATATTATCCTTTATTCTTATTTATTTGTTTGCAGTGCTGGGGATGCAACTGAGGGTTTTATACATATTTGACAAGTGCTTTACCACTGAGTTACAATCCCAGTCCTGGTTCTGCATTTAAAAAAAAATAAAAGCATGGAAATATTTGGGAAAGTTTGGGTAATCATGAGAAAGCATGCATGGCTGGAAGGTGGGGTGTGTGGGAAAGTGGTAAGTTATGGATCAAGAGCCGGATAATAACCACGATGGAGATGATGTTTGAAGAGTCCTGTATCCAAACACCTGTAAAGCCACTCTGCTCCTGGTTCAAAGCAGTGGATCTCAGTGTCACACCCAGACCAGCAGCATTGGTTGGCCTGGGAACTTGTTGGAAATGCAAATTCTCAGTCTCATCCCAGACATTTTGCATCAGAACTTGAAACAGTCCCACCTCTGTGCTTTATAAATCCACTGGGTGATTTCTTTTTCTTTTCTTTCTCTCTCTCTCTCCTTCCTTCCTTCCTTCCTTCCTTCCTTTCTTCTTCTTTCTTTCCTTATTTCTTTCTTCCTTTCTTTTGAGATACAGTCTCACTCTGTAGCCCAGGCTGGTCCTGAACTCACTGGTGCAGCCCAGGCTGGCCTTGGACCCAGGACAATCCACTTGCCTTAGCCTCCTGAGTGCTGGGATTACAGGTGATTTTGATGCACATTAGAGCCTGGAAATCAGGAGTTGAAAGTAATCCCAAATTGAGACAATTCTCATTGCCCTCAAGGGGCCAGCAGATAAGCCAGCCACCTCAGTGATCTACTAGCCCATCCTCTTGTGTGAGGTCTCTAAGCTCAGAAGAAGCTCTTTCCTCAACCACACGACGATCAAGTGAAGACTTGCCTCTCAAAGAGTAGTTTATTTGTAGGTGAAGAAACCCGGGGAGGGACAGGCTTCATGGGGCTTGCTCAAATTCACTGCTTCTCTGGGTTAAAAAGACCTGGAAGCAACCCAAAAAAGGTACTCAGAATGCGCTAGTTCGGCTGGGGCTAGGGGGTTACGAAGTGTTCTCTGCTGTTTGCTCTTCTCTGTCTGTTCCCATTATTCAAGGACAGAGCCTCCCACCCCATCGTCTTCACAGAAGATGCCTTGGGTGTGTTAAATTGCCGTGAAGCCTTCAGGGCCAGATCCACCACTTTCCCCTTCACATCCATCAATGCTGCTTCCCCTGAACTTTCACTGTTACCAAAATCTACCTGAAATCAGCGTCTTTATATTCCTTACAGTCTGAAGTGCTTAGTTAGCAAAGAGAACTGTAAGAATTAGTTCTTTTTATCATTGTCAAGTTTGTATTAAACAGGGGAGACAAGAGAGTAGAAGCATCCTTGGGAGAAAGACCATCAGGCCTTGCTACAATAATTTGTGGAGCTCAGTGAAAAAAAAAGATGCGAGGCTTGTCCAGAGATGAGGGGATCGTGTGAAATCAGTGCCCCTTTCCTACAAGTGCATTTCCTGAACCCATGTCTGACTGGTGACCCCTAGCGATTTCAGTCTCTGTGTGGGGACCTACTTGGAACTGGAGTGAGTGTCACTTGACAAAACTTATCTCCACTAGGACCCTTGGAACTCTAGGGTAGGCATGGTATCACCACGTCCTGCAGGAAGTAACTCTGACCCTCCTGATGCACCGAGTTTCTGGCTGGGGCTGGAAATCAATGGAACAATGACCCAGTTGATACCCAGGCTGAGGGCAGCAGCTGTTGTAGGGTAAGAAAGGGTAGATGACATTCCTGATTCTGGGTGAAGCTGGCTAAAAACTCCACACCTGAGAGAGGTGGTGGGAGGTGGAACCACATATGAGACATCTGATTATATCACCTCATCACGTCAGTGACATTTATGGCTTTCCAGGCAGAGCCAGCTTCATGCTCGTGTGATCTGGGTAGTGACACCAGGGCCCTGTCCTTGACTTAGTGCTGTACTACTGCCATCTTGCAATTCTTATTAATTTCAGCTTTGATCTTGGGATTTGTTAGTGAAGTGCAATGGGATAATTAGCACGCAGGTGAGCAGAGGAGTAGTGAGCCACGCATGTGGCTCCTGGCTGTCCTGTTTGCTGATGGCATTACCAACGTCCCGCAAGCACAGAATTTAGTGGACTCACCACGTGTGGGAACTTGGTGTGTCTACATAAGTGCATTTGAGTACAAGGTAAACATGTTACACCTACAACTAAGCAAATAGAAATTTGATGGCTGTACAGGCCACTTGCCATGCCACGTAGAATTTTATTCAAGTGTAGAAAGAACATGTTTTGAGAAAGAAAAACCATCCAGGAACCCAATCAGATTCTTCCTTGTTGCATCACCCTACCACTTATGCAGGAGAAGATGACATGGGAGGAGGGGAAAACTTCCCCACCCATGGTTCCTTTTCCTGTGAGCCTCCCTGTGCTCCAACACCAGAGAGTTTGGTACAATGTGTGTATATCCCAAAGAGAGGTAAAAAGTACTTGAATTTGCTTAAAAATACTTGAATTTGCTTTGTGCGATGTTTTTACTGTTCTGGCATGAATAAAATACACCTGCATGTACGAGCTATGAACTACAACATGTGTAATTCTAATGATTCCAAATATAACTTAAATGTGTTGTGCTTTTATTTAATACCAGCATTGCATAATATAAAACCGAATAGTTAAATTCATG
Organism: Ctenodactylus gundi; assembly: GCA_004027205.1. NCBI lineage: Eukaryota > Metazoa > Chordata > Mammalia > Rodentia > Ctenodactylidae > Ctenodactylus > Ctenodactylus gundi. The sequence continues at coordinate 458,752 of PVKB01000298.1, read as the reverse complement.
ATAATAATTAAAGATTTTAACTGTTCTGTACTTAGGATGACACTAAAACAAAGGAAACCACAGATTAAGAGGAAAAAAAAAAACAACCCCCAATGTTTTAATATATTTAATGACACTCTTTAAACAAGGAGTCCCTCGTTTTTATTGTTTGTCTGGACCCATAAATTATGTCCATGGCCCTTCCTTAATTATCGAGGGTTTACCCTCACAACCTGTAGGCTTTCTTTCCACCCTAAGACATACAATGGATCAACCTCATTCCTGGCACAGATATGTAAAAATATTTACTTATTTAGAGACAGAGTCTCATTCTTTAGCTCAGGATGATCCTGAACTCATTACCTTGGACTCAAGGTAATCCTCCTGCCTCAGCTTCCCGAGTGCTGGGATTACAGTAGTGTACCACCACACCCAGCTTTATGTGGTGCTGGGGAATCGAACTTAGGGCTTTGTGTTTGCCAGAGCAGCACTTGAATCACTGTGCCACTCCTCCAGCCCTCCTGACACAGATTTTGAGTTGAACAAAAAAGTTACAATGGAAATGCATAAGGGATGGGGTGATAGCAGGGCAAAGAGGGATAGAAAAGTGAAAATGATTAACATGTGATTTGCATAGGAACCAATTCCCTAAGATGAATGTAATTATCATGCATCAAATCATATGCTGATAAACATAATAGCTATGGGAAAAACAAGTTAGAATTAGGCCATGAAGGGAGAAGAGGAAGGGCATGGCACAGGAGGACAGCATAAAACATAGATCAAAAATAAAAATCATAGGTTGCATGGTGCATACACAACAGAATTTGATTTTCTGTGGTGGAAAGGTAGAGAACACAGTAGAAAGATCCTTGAGATGCACACAGCAACCTGTATTTTTACCTGGAGCGTGTGTGTGAGGGTGGGGGCAAAAGGATGTAGTATGGGGTGCAGTGAGGAGCCTCTGCCTTTCAGGAGGTAACAGGTAGATGGGGAGACACACACACACACACACTGCACACACATGCACACACATGCACACTCAAGGTGGATGTTCTTCTCTGGACTGTAGTTATACGAGCTTGGGGTAGAAGGTGGAGAAAAACCAAGGCGGAGAGGACACACAACGGAAAAAGGGTGCAGCCATATGTCAACAAAGTTTCAAAGAAAGTGCACACGAGCCCAGCTTCAGCCACACTGGGAAGAGACCAAACTTGCAGGAGGGGAGAGTTTGTGTCAGGGAGGAATCAGGGGCAGAGTGGAGTGGGAAATGATGAATACCAGCCCAGGCAGTTTGGACTTGATCCAGGCATCGCGAGGCCAGATCAAAGCCGGAGTGTGGCCACAGTTTTAGGTGTGTGGGATGGTGGTATGGATTCAGGAACAGTGGCCGAAGTGTAGGGCTCCTGAGAGTGGGAGGAAGGTCAGGCCTAGGGCAATATTACAATAGGCTTCAATAGTATGAATATTACGAAGGATCTGAAGTTTATCTTTCTGGCTGATATTTTTCAAGGATATTTTGAAGCATTGATCTCCCCAATTGTTTCTCAGAATAATTTTAGCAGATTACAAGCGGGCATAAGGCACCACTAGGTTTGTCCAGTTTGAAAGCCTTTGCTGCAGGGGACAGGGATCAAGAAAGTTGTCAACTCTGGTGGCCATGTGTGATCTGATCAAAAGAAGAAGGAAATGATAAGACCGCGGATGGCGGTAGATATAATGGATTTAGGAAGGAGAAGTAACAGGGAGGAGAGAAAAGTGTCTAAACTCAGTCAGGAGAGAAAGTAGAGCTCTTGGTGGTGGATGTGGGGTGAATTCTCGGCTGCTGCCAGGGAAGAGAACTTGACAACATGCCTACATGCATGTAGCTGGTTAGAGATGGTCTTCACTACCTGTCCTCTTACCTTTGCTCAGGGCTGAGATATTTTTGGAAGAACTCCTGGAATAAGACTTGGACTTATTCTGTTCAAATAGTATGCTAATGTTCTGTTATTGACAAAATACCAGAGATAATGAGCTAATTAGGGAAATGCTTTATTTTGGCTCTTGGCTTCAGAGGTTTCAGTCCAGAGTTGTTTCGGGACTGTGACTAGAAGCAAGCACCGTATAGCAGGAATGTGCGACAAAGAAATGCAGCTCAGGGGCAAAGTGATAAACTGGAAGAAGTTGGGCTCCCAATGTCTCCATCGAGGGTATATCAGTGATCTAATTTCCTTCCACTATGGCTCACCTCTGGAAGGATCCACCACCTCCCAATTTTTCCTAAGGGTGGGCACTAAGTCATGAACACATGGACATTAGGAAGACATTCTGAATACAAAAAACAGAACACAACCTGACAACTTGGAGAAGTAAAAAAACAAAACAAAACAAAACAAAAATACCTCTTCCATCTGAGCTGTCAGGGAAGGTTTGTTTGAAAGGCCCAATGCACTTCTTATAATACTAACACTGCTCTTAAGCCCTGTACTAAAATACAGGACCTTGGCTGCCAAGAATTGCCATGGATTTTAGATTTCATCTCACTTGCAAGTTAACAAGCTTTCCACATAGATGCTGACAGAGGACCAAGAGTCCTGGGTCAGAGGCAAAGGATACTTTCAGTAATACCAGTAAGCAGAGTATCACTATTTTTAATTGGTTCCTCAAATTCTAATTTTCACAGGGTAACCTTCAAGAGCCAGATAATGCTTGCATAGGTACTGTGTTACATTACAAGACAGGAACTGTAAGCTTAGGAAACTTGAAATTTTATAATACTACCTAGATTTGGCATGGAAGAAACACACACGCTCTCTCTTTTTTATTATATGGGGCAGTGATCAAACCTGCCTCCTGCTCTGCAGAGAGACATGATTGTCTTCCAAGGTTTTTTGCTACATAGACATCCTTGAAAGAATAGTCTAAAACACGAGCAGGTAGTCATTTGATTCCAGAATATGCAAAAATGCCACAGCCCTGTGAAGAATTATCTCCTAAAATGACAAGATGATAATAATGATGAGCTGGACTTGATGACAATTTCCTTGATGCCTTATCTTTTTCCTTGTGGAACTCATAATACATTCATAATTTTCCAGTTAATCTAAAAAAATCAAGCGTTCTATCACACTGACACGCTTTGAAGTGTCCCAAGGATCTGACAACAAGGATCTGAAGTTCTGCCCTAAAGGGATGTTCGGCTTCTTTGCACATGGCTTGTTCAACAATGTGTCACTGACCAAGTCTTCATTCTATGTTGATTCTTCTTATGTAGAAGATTTCAGTTGTTTTACTAACTTGAAGTGTTGTAGAACTGGATCGATTCTCCTTACTTGGACCACATGCTGAGCTCATAATGAAGAGACTGACATCTCACTCCGGCACCTTCAGATAAAGATAAGTTGTCACCACAGCCCTGAGGATAGGATTAAGAACTGTCACTCATTCAAGCCAAGCTCTAAAGAAGGATGCATCAGTCTTATCCCCTTTGAAGTCTAGAGGTCTCCATGGAGGCTGCATCTTGCTGCAGGATCCTGTAGGTTGAGTGAAATCAACTTTGTTTCCATTATGATGACTGATGGGATGTCCTAGTTAGTTTTTCGTTGCTATGACTCAATACCCAAAATGCACAAATTAGGGGAGGAAAAGTTTATTTTAGCTCACAGTTTCTGAAGGTCACAGTCCATTCATGGTTTGGTGGCTAGGAAATGGTAGAATCACATGGCAGGTCTGGAACCAGCTCCAGGGCCAGAGCTCCTCATAACACGCATAGCAAAACAAGTCTGAGAGGAAGGGTAGAACCTGCACAACCCCAAGCATCACGATCGAGCCCCATGCATCTGCCCCTTCCAGCCAGGTCCCACTTCCTACTCGTACATAGAATCCATAGGTACATGAGACTTAGGGGGCACAGTCCAGATCCAAACTGCAACAATGAGCCAGGGATTTTAATCTACTACAATGCAACCTGATAAAGATTTCTTATCATGGAGCTCAACTTATGTGAGGCCTAGCAAAAAACAGCTCAGCACAGGGAACCTCTGTTGAATGGGGTATACAAGCATCACCAAATCTTCTTGACTGAAGAGCAGGTGTTCAGACAGACAAACATTGGCATATGTTTCATAAACAGAGCTATTAATGTCTCAGTTCTTCTGAGGCTTACTGGGCATCCAAATCCAGGGCACACTGGGACTCAAATTGAAGAGTTAAGAAGACTACACAGATGTCGTTTGCCCTGACATTCTCCTCTAGCCTCATCTCTGTTTCTAACCCAAATTTGGCATTTTCAGGGGTTCCCAGCCTCTGGGTCATGGACTGCTACTGGTCTGTGACTTGTTAGAAACTGGGCCATACAGCAGAAGGTGAGTAGTTAGTCAGAGTGCAAAACTTCATTTCTTTTTAAAGCTATTCTTCATTACCACTTGAGCTCTGCCTCTTGTCTGATTAGTGGTGGCCTTAGATTCTCATAGGAGTGCAGACCCTACTGGGAACTGTACATGCAAGGGATCTAAGAGGTTGCACACTCCTTGTGAGAATCTAATGCCTGATCATCTGAGGTGGAGCTGAGGTAGTGATGGTGATGATAATAGCATAATCCCTGTTACCTCTTGGGTCTTTGGAAATCTTGTCGTCCATGAAACCAGTCCCTTGTGTCAAAGATTGGGAACCACTGTTACAGAGTAACATTATTATACCCTAAAACCGTTAAAAGGCCTTTTAATTGATGTGCTAACAGATCTAGAGGTATTAGAGGTAAAGAGACAGAATAAATCTCATATGAAGAGAAGCTGAGACTTGGCAGAAGAGACATTATACTCTATCCCATCACTCCACAAAAACCTAGTTGTTCAAACATCTGTCAGGAAGGAGAGAAAGTCAGCCAATGGTGTATGAGATGACAAAACGTTAAGCCCTTTCAAAACCATTCTGCCAAGCCCGCTCAGCCGTGGGGCTCATCGTTTCCCTTGACTCTAAGTACAACTGGGCACTGACAACTCCCAAGTTTTCTCCCAAGCAAGGTTTCTGACATGAACAGGAACTCTTACGACTGGCTGCCTGCTTGTCTATACCCAAGTCTTTCACGAACACTTTTGTTCTGCATGTCCAGAACGGAACTTTGGGTCTGCCCACTGCATCCGCTCTTCCTTAGAATCCCTTGTCTGCCTAAATGGTTCTACCATCTACTTAAGCCAGAAATCTTGAGTAATTATTCACCTGTCACATTCACAGAAAGTGATGTCAGTGCTATCTCCAAAACATGTTTTGACTCCATTCACTTTTCTTTCTATTTATAGCCGCCACACTGTCAAATCTTCGTCATCTTTTATCTGGTTGACTCAGTGGCCTCCTAAGTGGTTGATGGTCTCTCCTTTGGCTCTGTTCTACTCCATGTTCCAGAGAGGAGCAGCCAGAGTGATTGGAAACACACACACACACACACACACACACACACAGACACATATGTATACACACACGTGCATACACATGAGCACACACATTGAGCCATGCTACCCTCTGGCATGTTCCCATTGATCTTAACATAAAAACCCTTCACCTATTCCTTTATAGCTTTCTAGGTTCTTGAGGAATCTGACCCTGGTCTCAGGCTCTCTTCCTCTGTCCTCCACCCCCTCTGTACTCTGCCCTTGTCCTTGCCATGGCATTTCCGGATCTTGTACTCTGAGCATGCTCTTCCCTTTGGCTCTTGCTCTTCCTGGTGGGCATCTTTCACTTTTTTCTCCTCTGAATATATATTATAATTTGTAGTACATATTTATGTGGAACTTTTAACTAAAGTGTCTGTTCCCTTCCTAGTCTGTAAGTTCCATGAAGTTAAGGATCATACTTGATGTGTAAATCTCTTTTTATTTTTGTGACAGGGTCTTGCTTTATAGCCCAGGCTGGTCCTGAACTCCCTGTGTAGGCCAGGCTGCCTTGGATTCATGGCGATCCTCCTGCCTCTGCCTCCCTAGTACTGGGATTACAGGTGTGCACTACCATGACCAGCTTTTTGTGATATTGGGGAATTGAACTCAGGGCTTTCTGTTTGCTAGGCAAGGGCTTTAACTGGTGTGCCATTCCTCCAGTCCCATGATGTGTAAGCCTCTATATATCCAGGTTTCATGCAGTGCTTGGCATTATAGGCACTCAATGTACTGCAGCTGAATGAATGAATGTCTATAGGGAAGGTGATGGAATCTTACCGGTGGGTAGGGATGAATTAAGCCACCAATCCTGACAGCACTCCAGGCTCGAGGGCATGGCATGCCAGTGCTTCACTGACAGTCCCATCGGTCAAAGCCCTTATGAGAACACTGTACTGATTGTCCTCTAACAGGGGTTAACTATTAATGTACTATAATTGCTAGGAATATCAACTTTATCTGTATGAGACTAACTAAGGACCAGTCTTTTGACATGATCACCAGAACACAAAAAGAAGAGAGATTGAGTATCCTCTGCCTTTCTCCTCCCAAGGACACTCCTTCCCTACACCCTGATATTCTTTGCTCCTTCAAGTTTCTGAGTTCTATCTTCACTATTTTATTTACTTATTTAGTTAGTTAGTTCTCTTTCCTCATACATCCAGAAAGCTGCTCTTTCTTTTGGGACCTGTGTTCCAGAAGGGCTTCAGACCCTCTGGCCCTCCTCGCCTGGAACATGGCTGCTGGATCAACCTATGCTCACTTCTTCCTGGATAGAGCCCCCCCACCCCCAACTCCCCATCCCACCACCACCTCCCTGACTCAGTGGCCAGCCCCAGCTCCCAGGAGTCTGCGGGCCATGTCTGCAACCTCACTCCCACTGTCTGAGGCTGCGGGAGCTCTCTCTCAAGAGCAAGGGCATTTCTCATGCCCTATGGTTTGAGGAGGCAGGTAGTTTCTTCATCGCTAAGTGCTTAAAAAAACCATTTCCTGGTATAAAGACAGTTCCCTTTCTTTGTGGTCTCTTTCTGTACCCTTTCTAAACTTCCTTTTTTCAAATCTGGTTTGTAGAGGCAGTACACAGAAATTAAAACCATACCTCAATAGATACCAAAGTTACAGCTGAAAAACTACTTGTCACGTTCTATGTGTGCATATATATATTAATTATTATTCAAATTTTTATCACATCATATGACTCACGTATCATAAAACTCATTAGTAATGGAAGATAAACATGCAAAGTCTCCCTTCTTGCTACACTTCCCCTCTGTAAGTTTCTTGCGTCCGCTTGGGGAAACTCTGTGTGTTTACACGCAGGCAGACAGGCTCGCTCTCCTTCCCTTCCCCAACTTGACACCATTTTGCACCTTGCTCTGCTCAGTGAACAAGGTGTTCTCTACCAGTAATCCAAAACATTTCTAACTCTTTAAAGCTGCATACATAGAATTTGGACAAATCACACTTCACATTAACAAAATGGAAGAGATAATTTCATACATATTCAAGTATTATATGAATCCTTAGGACTCAAGAAGTATTTTTAAGATGGTAGAGACCTGAGATTACAGGTGTGCACCACCATGTGCTGTTTACGTGGTGCTGGGGAGTTCAACTCAGAGCCATGAACTTGCTAGAGCAAACACTGTACCCACTGTGCTATCCCTCCAGCCCCCACAACAGTTCCTTAGGCTGGTATTAAGGCAGTATTTGTATGTGGCAAAGCTAACTGGGCTGTATGGAAACTGAATTCCTAACTCCTGCCGAAATAATTCTTTATTCATCCTAGTGCCAATTACTCTAGAACAGGTTTTGACACTCTAAAGAAGTATTGAGCTGGGAAGTCTAGACACCACATCTTTATTAAAGCCTCACAACCACTCTGTGAGGTAGCATGTTCTTTGGCCTATTTTGGTTGTAATAAGCAGAGAATCAGAGGCCAGTTAAAATAATAAGGGGTATTGTGTATGTATTTATATGTGGCTCTCAGCCACTTCAGCAAGAGAAGCCACACAACAAGACCTCACAGGAAGGCGTCTTATGTTATTTTTAAAATTATTCATCACTTATGTAATTTAAGAACATAAACATACAAAACTCATTTTATGGGTTTGACTGCATGTATACTTAAGCTTCCATTTCAATCATGTTAGAACACTTACCTACGATAAATATTAGGAAGAATGTTATATGTATATGGTTTAGAGTGTGAAAGAAATAAATAACCAAAAACGGGTCTTTGGTTGACCAATGAGAGTGTGCTATTCACTGAAGAAGAATAATGAGCCGTTTATATCTTAGGTGACTTAAAAATTAAAAGTCAAAATGTAAGACTCTAGATACTGAAATGTGTAATGAGAGGTAGGGAAGTAGGCAGAGGCGAGCGCACCTGGGACCGCGCAAGGCGGAGACGTGGTGGGAAGCAGGGGACTGAAGGAGAGCCCATGTTTTGAATATTGTATCAGATTAAATTAAGTTATACTGCAGTAACAAATGACCCCACATCTTGATGGTTTAAAACTAATAGGTCTTTCTTTTTTGAGATAGGGTCTTGCTCTATAATCTAGACTACACTTGAACTCATTGGTAGCACAGGCTGCCCTTGAACTCACAGCAATCCTTCTGCCTCCTGGGACTACAGGTGTGTGCCCCCGTGACTGGCTTAAAATTGCATTTCTTAAATTGTTCGTTATGGAGCAGTAACGACACAGGTCCAGGCTATCCTCAGCTGGGAAGAGGCTCTGGTTCTATGCTTCAGTGATAGTCAAAACTCGATTTGTGCATGTGTTTGCTTTGCTGAACTTTTCATTTGTCAAAACAAGTCACATTTCCGCATCTAACTCTGAGGAGAGATGGTTATGCAATCCTATCATGAACTGAGAGGGAGAGGAGACATACTTGGTAAACAGAACTGATGATTACCATTTGCAGTGACTACAGGGATGTGAGCCATGAGGCGCCATGGTCTGGCCCAGTGGCACAGGCTGGTAATCCCAACATTTTAGGAGGTTGAGGCAGCAAGACTGCAAGTTCAAACCCACTCTGGGCAAACTAGCAACTCAGTGGGATCCTGTATCTAAATCAAAACTAGAAAAACAGCTGGAATTGTAGCTTAGTGTGAGGGCCCCGAGCTTGCCCTGTAGTACAGAAAAAAAAAAAAGACCTTACAACAGCCAGTTGATTGGGATCATGAGGACACTAACTTCATCAATGAATTATCAATTGTTGAGTTCATAGTGGAATAAGCTATCAGGAAGAGAAGCCTAGTTGAAGAAAGGGAGTCAGTGGGCACCAAACTGAGGGACCAGACGGTCCCTGGCCCACTCACTCCTCTCCAGCTCTTTCCTTTCCTCTGCTTCCTAGTTCCTGCATGCAGATCAGATGCCACCATGGCTTTCTGTCGTGATGTGTCTGCCCTGCCACAGGCCCAAAGCAACGGAGCTGACTCACCAAGGAAATGCCCTCCGAGACTGTGAACCAAAATAAATGTCTCCTTCTTTAAGTTCATTTTTTGGGGGGTATTTTGTCAAAGTGATGAAAAGCTAACCCATATATATAGGGTGAATTAAATTGACTTCTAAATTTCAGATAGAAACTCTGGAAAAGTCACACTGGTTCACAAGTCAGTTGATATGCACTTGGGGTGACTCCATCTGCACCTGTGCTATCGGCAGGAACGGATCCTCAAGAGGTTTCCAAAGGCCTAGCAATCACATATAGAACTCCTAGGACGGCGTGCCAACCTTGATCTTTCCCCTAAAAAATCTGCTCTTTAATGACCAAATGGGTGTGATAGTTGGAGTTAGGGGGGCTGGGGAGGGTATGGGAGTGCCAAAATGGGGAGGGGAAGGGATTATAACATGGATGTGATATATATGTGCACAAAATACTCAAGCTCGTTGTAGCCATTTTATGTCTCACACGCACACACACGCACACACGCACACACAAAGAAAAATGGGGTAGGGGCTGGAGGAATGGCTCAGTGGTTAAAGCACTTGCCTAGTAAGTGCTATGTCAAGTGTTAAGTACTCAAGTTCGATTCCCCAGCACCACATAAGCTGGGAGTGGTGGCGCATGCCTGTAATCGCAGCACTCGGGAGGCTGAGGAAGGAGGATTGCCGTGAGTCCAAGGCCAGCCTGGGCTACAGAGCAAGACCCTGTCTCAAAAAAAAAAGAAGGATAAAAATAAAGAACTATGAACATACACAAAAAAATGTGGTCTCTAATGAAATGATTTTTTTTTCTTTACAAAGAGATAATGGGTAAGAACAGCCTCAGAGGGGGAAAGATAGAACAGGCAGACATTGTTCTCCTGGATGCTCTAGCTGGTACTTTAATCTGCAGTCCCTGACGCCCACACCTCCCTGAGATACCAGCCGATGTCTCAGATGGGAGCAGATGACCTCGCATTTCCGCTCTGGCTCCAAGCTTACCATCATGGTGCCGTGGTTTCTTCTCTGAGATAGGAAAGCAACTTTATAATATTCTCAGATTGACCAATCATTAAGTATCCTGTATCATTTTGAGATCCAGCCTTCGATTTCTGCAGAAATATAATATTAAATAAATAATTTGAGCCTCACTGGGTTCCAGGACGACAGATCCATGTAGTGCATAAGACCACCAATTTTAAAACGCCTATTCCAGTTACTTTAGACCCCAGCACTTGTGAAACAGGACATGAGGACGTTCTTGGCTGCCTACCATTCCTTCCCTCCTCAAAGGCAAATATTGTTCGAGATTCATCCCAGGACGAAGGGGAAGGTTACAGCTCTAAGTGGAGGCACTGGCTAGTCTAAGCCAGGGTGTCTCAGCTTCGTCACTACTGAAAGTTTGGGCTGGTTAATTCTTTGTTGTGGAACTTACTGTCTGTATTTTAGAGTGTCCAGCAGCATTCCTACCAGCAGTATACTTCACTCAGTTATGACCACCAAAGATGTCTTTAGATATTGTCAAATGTCTCCTAGGAGGCCTGCTCTTGCCCAGCTGAGAGCTACTAGGTAAGCCACCCGTGGCAATTTCATTCCTCTTTTCTAAGCAACTGGTTTAAAAATAGATATGTGACCACTTCTAAAGAAGTTAAGGGGAAGGAAAGCTGCCGAGGAGTTTCTGGAAAAGTAACCTGGGATGAGACGCATTTTCTTTTTATTTCTCTGGATCTCTTTGTGGATGAAATGTGGACGCTTTGCCACCAGTTTGAGGATAAAGCCAATTTGCGAAGCAAAGCCGAGCCAAGAGATTCTCAGAGAAGCAGGGCCAGAGTCCCGCCTCCCCGGCCTGGCACCCCGCCCGCCGTCGGGCGGCTTTTTATTTGAAGCAACAAATATGCTTATTGTTGGAGGCAGGGGATTCTGTTACTTGCATTTAAACCCATCCTAAGTGAAGCCACTGGGGGAGAGTGGCACAGAGAGGCCTCATCAGCCTGCTGGCACTGCCACAAGCAAGGCTCTAGCTCTGCCTGCTGGGAGAAGAATCTTCTTAATTAGAAGCAATACGTTTCCCATCATCGAAGTGACAGGAGGTAAGAAAGTTATCTTGCTTTTTTTTTTTTTTTTTGGCACGTTCATAAGAAGAAAACTGAGCTCCTGCTGTCCTTACAAACGGCTACAAAGATAAGGATTAGGTGCTGCTGGGGCAGGAAGAGATACGAGGACCTGAAACAGGCTAAAGGGTCAAACGGAAGGCTTGGAGGAGTCAGATTTAGATGTTAAGGCTGGCACAGATTCAGTCGATCTCTCAAGTCCTGAAACCAAGACACCCGGAGTCCTGGGAGAGCCCTGCTTTTCACCATCGCCTGTGCGCTGGGGAGTTTAGAAAAATGCTGACATGTGGTTCTTATGCCCAGGATTCTGATGCAACTGGACTGTGGTGTGGGCTGAGGATTATTAAAAATATGTTTAAGTTAAAATTTTTGGTGGATTAAAGAAATGTGAATTAAAATGACACTTGGATTTCATCGTAACTCCTCTAAGAAGTGCTGTTAGCAAGAACTCAAGCAACAGCAACAGCAAATGCTGACAAGGGCGAGGACAGAAATCCTTCTACTTTGTTGGTGGGACTTTAACCAATATGGAAATCAGCATGGAGATTCCTTAAATAACTGAAAATAGAAATTCCATTCGATCCACCTACTCTTCTTCTGGATCCCAGTACTTCCACTGGGAAACGGATTCTAATCTACCAAGCCAGCCCCAAACGATAGAATTGATGCTGAGCCCATCTTTCTATGCAAACAATATTGCAGTGAGAACCTTTACAAAATAGGTGTGATATGCTTGTAAGGAAAAAGGGATTGCTGAACAACAGGGCAGGCACACATGGGTTGTTGGAGAGCCACGTTGGTTTCTTGGAGACTAAGTTCTTCCACCAAAATGTGTTTTTCCTATTACAACAGTGAATAAAGATGTGAAGATGCCTAGGGACTTCAATTGTACATGGAACTCAGAGACCAGGACAGGAAGAGAGTCCTAATAGTGTTTCATGAATTTCACTTTCTTTTCGGGAGGCCTATTCAATTCTAAGAAAGCTTCTTGCAGGTGGCAAGGGGGAATGAGGAAGAATGTATATTGGTGCAGTTTAATTTTGTATTTGTATTATTGCCATTGGGTTAGCCACCTTTTCCTATGGCCAGTAGTGGGCTTGTTCTTTTCCTGTGACCTTCTATCTGTGTTCTTCACTCAAGGGTTGAATGTACTTTTGTTAACTATTTAAAGAGGGGCTGGAGGAATAGCACAGTGGTTAGAGAGCTTGCTTAGAAAGTGTAAGGCTCTGAGTTCAGTTCCCCCATCACCATATAAGCCAGGTGTGGTGGCACACGTTTGCAACCCTGCACTCTGGAGGCCGAGTCCAGAAGAATGCCATATGTGTTAAAGGTCAGCTAGTTACACAGTGCGTTCAGGACCAGCCTGGACTACAGAGCAAGACCTTGTCTCAATAGTAATAATAATAATTTGAAGAAACTTTTTATATAGTGGGAAAATGAGCCTTTCGTATCTGATATATGTTACTGTCTAGGCTCTCTTTCAACTTTCTTACTAGGGACTCTTGCAGATTTTTTTTTTAATGGCATTTGGTTGATTTGGTTGTCTTTTTTTAGAAATAACTTCAATACCCTTCACTTAAAATGTGAGTAAACACATTTTTTTCTCACGGTTTGTAGAAATTCTAGGAGTCTTGCTTGCTTTTCCACATGAATGCTAGAATCAGCTTTTTAAAAAGTCAATTATTTTTAGGTGTACCAGGTTTAAAATTTGCAAATTAACCTAAGAGGAAGTGAAATTTGTGAGGTTCTGTGACATCTTCCTCCTTATTCTGGTCTTCTGACTTTCTTAGATTCCCAGGAATTTTATCTTTTGTTCACTATTATAATGGGAAAAAAGGTGCACCTAACATCTGTTGTTAATTTGACATCTGGATTATCAGCAACTCAGCAGGTGGTTCTAACATAATGAGTGTACAAAATGCAGAAAGGAAAGGGGTTCCCTCCGAGCCTTTGGCTGGACTCCAGACAGGAGTACTTTGTCATTGATGTTGTTTAGAATTATCAGCAATGGTAATAATAATGAAGCATATTCACTAAAGGTTCTATTATTGCTTACAATTTCTCTCTCCCCCCATCTCTGTCTCTCTCTCTCTCTCTCTTTCTCTCTCTCTCTCTCTCCTTCCCAGGGATCCAACCCAGGGCTTTCACACAAAACTACATCTCCAGCCCACTTTTTTTTTTTAACCTTGAATTTTGAGACAGGGTCTTACTAAGTCATCAAGTTGCCCAGGATGGGCTCAAAATTTTGATCTTCCTGTCTTAGCTTCCCAGAGTGTTGGGATTAAGAGCCTGAACCACTGGGTCGGGCTACTCACAATTTCTCTGTGGTTAGGTGTCCTTCATGGTCATAGAGCCACTCTCCCTCCCTCCGTGACGTACCCTGCACCAAAGAACCACTGTCCTGGAGTATTTCACCTTTCCATGTCCTGCAAAATCACTCACTTATTATGTTTTATTCACGCCATTTCTCAGTTTTTTTTTCTTGCCTTATCACTACTTCTCTATCTTTTTTGCTGTGAGTCTAATGGAGAGGCTGTCAGCACCTTTGCTCACAACTCTGGTGTCATTTCTCCCCAGGGTGTCCTCTGCATTGCTTCCAGCCCACACGGTGTGTCTTCAGGTGCTGATAGAATTCTGTTACTTCTCTTCCTTCTTTTCTTCCTTCCTTCCTTTCTCTTTCTTTCACTTCCTTCCTTCATCCCTTCCTTTCTTTTCTTCCTTCTTTCTTTCCTTTCCTTTTTTTAAAAAGTCTTGCTCTATAATCCAGGCTATTCTAAAATCACTCTATAACCCAGGTTGGCCTCAAACACACAACAATCCTCCTGCCTCAGCCTCTTGACTGCTGGGATTATAGGCATGTACTACCATGCCTGGTACATGTGGTGCTGGGGAATCGAATTCAGGGTCTTATGTTTGCTAGGCAAGTGCTTTAACCACTGAGCTATTCCTCCAGCCAACCTTTCTCAGCTGGTCACTGTCTATCTGCCCAGCCTTCCTCCTGTCATCCTCCCTCCCCCCTCCACCAGGAATCATCTCTCTAGACCAGAGTGCTGCACTTCCATTTGGAACAAACCAGTCTCTTCCATATCCCTGAGACTCTATGTTTGCTTTCTGCCATTTTGACTTCCTTAGTCCCTGATTTTTCCTTGTATCAAGGAACTAATATGAATGATGCATTTAGAAATTTAATAGGTTCTGAACTAATGGCTTTGTACTACTTTACAGATGAGGAAACTGGGGCTCAGAAAGGCCCAGGCCCAGGCCCAGCACTCTGGGAGACTGAGGCAAGAGGATTGTCAGTTGGAGCTCAGTCTGGACTATTTAGCAACTTGGTGAGAGCCTTGAAATCAAAACTAAAAAATGGGCTAAGAATGCAGCTCAGAGTGAAAGCCCTGGGCTTGATCCCCAGTACCCAACAAAACCAAAACCAAAACAAAAGACTGCACAGCAATCACGTGCTGGCTTCTCATGCTACCACCCTGCTCGCCTCACAGCCTGTGCCCACCAGGATGAGAGGGTCAGACGTGTAGCCCTCAAGTCTGGGATGGCTTCACAGGGGGCTTCTGGCAGTATTTCATGGTGACCTTTCCCATTCTTCCATGACACTGAATGTATGGGTGGGTTACAGCTGTGTGAGGAAACAGTGAAGCATCCAGCCCAATGTAAATTTATTTCTAATCCATTTTCCTGGTATCAATTTGCTTACTGGCTACGTTTGTCCCGCTTTAACTCTCACAGTACAAATATCTTATTTTTCAATCCTTTTGATGAATTGAATTTTGAATGTTTGAAAGCAAATTTGTCTAAAGGCTCTAATCTAAAGAGACGATGCTAGAGAAGAAAAGGCAGAAGCTGGGTAGCTAAATGGGGCTCAGCTGAGAGAAGAGGGAGGTAAGAGTCCTGTTGTCACCAAAGACTCTAGACACACGTTCAAAGCAAGGGAGAGGACAGATTGGTGGGGAAAAACTCCAGAGTCCTGAGCAAAGGTGCTAAAGTACTCCACTAAATTCATGGAAGAAGGTCACGGAAATAATGAAAGAAGTGAGAAAAAATATATGAGGAAGCCAGAAGAGGGCATTTTTCAACTTTGAAATATGGCACATGACATAGTTGTTGGGTGTTGTGGCTATTTGTCAGGTTTTCACATACTTCGGAACAGCTTTCTTACATTTGTAGACTTCCTGCATTGGGACACCTGACTCCCTAGGCTACTTTCCCAGCCTCCCTTGCAGCTAGGTCACAGTGTATGGCTTAATCTCTGTGAACTATCTGAATAATGGCAATTCAGAAGTAAATACTCTATGAAAAGGAGTGCCATACAAAATTTTTTCTATCAATGATGACAAGAAACAAATACCTAGCTGTCAGGGGGGCTGTGCACATCTTGGTTATAGTACTTAATATCTGCCATTGGGTGTGTGGGTAACAATACAAACCAATGCAAACCAAGGGGCAATAGCAGTAGCGTGTCCACCACCAGGTCTCTAGCACCTAAGCCTCATTCCCTGGCCCTCTTGAAGAGCCAGAAAGTGACTTGCTATTGTTCAATAAACTTCTTTTCTGTTTAAATTAGCTTGAATACATTCCATTTGTAATTATGAGAGATAAAATAAGGTCGCAAATCCTTATGTTTTCTTTTTTTCTTTAAAAAATTTTTTTTGGGGTTGGGGACATATGTAGCCCTGCATATCAATCCCTAGGACAGCAAAAAATTACATCTTTTTCTTTCTCAATATATCAAGTTAATAAAAAAGTAATTGAACTATGAAACACAAGATATCATTCAGACCATTAAGGCCAAATATTTAAGATAATACATGTAAGGAGTTGGATTGATATTCAGTCTAGTCCACTTTATCTTAAAACTTTACATAATCCTATCACGTTTAAAATGCTTCATGGTATGGAAAAAATAAATAAAACGCAGCAAACTTGATATATCCTAATAAAAAGGAGGAATATTTGGCAGACAGAAAACTTTTGGCAAAATGGTGTCTTCCAAAGCAGTTCCCAATGGACAAGCCCAGTGGACAAGCTCAGCTCGATCTCCTGTAGGGCCAGTACCAGCACCACTGTGTCATAGAATTGGAAACCTGGCATCCATATGTGGCAGGCTACCTTTGGTTGACATTGGCTAGGAGCTTCATGTCTTCCTCCTTCAAAACTCCCCTACATATAAATACACAAAACTGTTTGTCTTCTGATGACAGACTTTTCCAGTTTATAATATTTGTTTCATGTGTTAGTTTTACGTTTATGCCTACACAGTTAACTGTTGACAGGAACTTTATCTAGATGACTTTTAAAAAACTGTTCATAGCACTAAAAAGAGTGTCCTGACATTGCAAGGGTTTAATAAATATTTGCTGATTGATTTCTTTTATGAAGATGTGGAGTCTAAATTGTATGGTTGCCCAGTCAGTCTTCAACATCAGACACACACACACACACACACACACACACACACACACACACACAGAGGGAGAGAGAGGGAGAGGGAGAGAGATCTAAGAATCAATAAACAAATTCTAGATTTGGACCCAGAAAAGTCAACAATAAATATTTCAGCCTCAGAAAAGTCACAGGTCAAAGACACTCATTACCAGTAATCTCCCCTTAGTTTGGTAGTATAACTTTGGAGAATATAACAATACCCACTCTAACCACCTTCCAGCACTACTGGGAGCTTTGTAAGAGATAATATGTACTTAAAGCACCCTGTGGTTGTTTTCTAACCACATGAAATGAGATCAAGGGGGCAGTGGAAGAGGTATTAACATTAGTGTGTGGGGAGATCATAGTTAACCCCATTGGCTTTGGTCATATCTGCCTAGGGACAATGGGATTACTGCACTGGGCTACTGTCCTTTTAAGTGTTGCAAGGCAGCAGGTCTACATAATATTCTTTTCTTCCTTTGCCCTTGGCCAAAACCACCAATTCTCTTCCAGATTTTAAAACATCTAAATCTATAGTCCCACCCGTTTCCCCCTGTTCACATGGAGGGCAATTATTGTCTTACAAAAGTAAATTTGACCACATCACTTCCCACTTTAAGTTTCTCTGTTGGGTTTCTAAATCTGCTTGGATATCTACGGTAAATCTATCTCAAAAGAAGGAAGCTCAGGTATGAGGCATTTGTGATCAAGTGAGATACACTGGCTGTGTGAGCAGGAGCAGACAGAAGTGGGAAAGAGTTGAGAAGTATTTAACATATAAGGTCAGCATTTTTCTGTTTGCATGTATTGTACAAACTGTGAGCAGTAGTATTTCTATGATTTCTTCTATTAACTTATGCAATAAGTATCTTTTGTAAGCCTACCAGTCTAGGCACATAAGCATTCTAACCTCTTGTAGCTTGGTCTAGAGAGGAGAATAGGAAGTAATCAGGGCCAAGTGATAGTGACTTGGGAACTACCTGAGATAAACTGGCCAGGAGATAACCCTCTAACTAGGTGATATTTGAGCTGAATCTCAATGAAGAGGCAGTAGAAGACATTCCAGACAGAAGAAAAAGGAACGCGAGGGTTCTTGGGTGGGAAAAAGTTTGGCATTTTTAAGGAAAACATTCAAGGATGAGTGCTCAGTGGTATGGGAAGCAGAAAAAGGGAAGCAGGGACCTCAAAACCTTTGTGGGTCTTTGTTGGGAGGCCACATTTCACTCCAAGATTGGAAACATCAAGTGGCCTTGAGCCAGGGAAAGATAATCTGGTTTATATTTGAAACAAGCCATTTGGCTCCTTAATAAGGAAGAGATTACAGGAGTCAGGGTGGGGATAGGCAAGCAAGGCTGTGGCTGGGTCATTGTGGCTCAGATAGAAAGTGCCTGGAGAGAGGTAGCACTGTCTGCTAGGTCCCACTGAGGGACTGACTGAATGCGTGGGCAAGATCCAGGAAGGAATCGTGGACGACTTAAGGTGGATCTCGGTGCCATTTTCTGAGACAGCTGGGAAAGGAGGACTATGTCTGCAGTGCTGGGAGAAGTGCTGTGGTAGACTTACTCTTGTGAGTCACTTACCTGTAGATGATAGTACCGGTCATGAGGCTGGGAGGGATTACCCTGGGGGGAGAGAATGTAACCAGGTCAGTGTAGGGTGACAGGCAGCCCTGGAATACTACAGCATGTGCCAGCCGAGACTGCAGGAGCTGAGGAGGCTGGGAGGGAGGTGAGTGGGGAAACCTGCAGGTGGAAGCATCTGGCTCCGACTGGGCGAGGTGTGTCCGATGGAGGGTGGGTTCCCTCGCCCCTGGCATCTCTGGAGGTGAAGAAAGACCAGGGCAGGGAAGAGAAAAGAACACAAGATCTGCTTACAGTGACTAGGACCAAAGCTCTTTGGACCCAATCCAGACTAGAGGTCGGGGGTGGGGGGCCGTGAGGACACGCACTTGACAAGACTACACAGCTTTCAAGTTTTGCTGAGAGGCTCTATCGTGGATAATCCCCGTTTATTTAAATATTAGTTTCTAACAAAGAGCATTTATTCCATGGATACTAATAACACACATTGCAGGAGCCCTCTACTGAGAAACTTCTCAGTAGAACATGGGACACCTTTACCTTAGCCCCACGGGGTCTTCTCCCACCTAAGGCTGCTCGTTGTCCACTAGCGCCTGTCTTGTGTCTTCTGAGGTCAGTGCCATCAATATGCACACGTTTGGAGGCTAGTGCCAGTCATTAGCGGGGACCGGGGCTCCGTGCCACTTGTTAGCCGCGTGACCTTGGAAAATCTAACAGCGCTGTGTCTCGATTGCTTTATCTGCAGAAAGAGGTTCAGGAAAACCTTCCTATCAGTGGTGTGAAGGTTAGATGGGCCGGCCTTTGCAATGCCTGGTATAAAGTTAGCAGGCAGTGAAGGCGGGGAGGTGTCAGCGATGCGCGGACCGGCTGGCTCAGAATAGGTGAGAAAAAGGATGCTTTAGATGTTTGATCGGGCAGTCGGAGCCCCTCACGTGATCCCGAGATGACCAGACGGTGTGTCTCGCTCTTAGCGCAGGGCGTGTGCTGGTCCAGTGACTTGTCTTTCCAGTTGCCGTCCCATTATCTCCTGGGTCCGCGGTCACGCGCCCCCCACCCGTATCCCAGTCTGACGCGGCGGTGGCTCATGCGCCTTGGCGTCCCAGCTTCTTGCCACGGAACACACGTCCCATCCCCGGCGCCCAGCCCCGCCCCGAGCCGCGGGCGCGCCTCTCCAGCCAGACTGCTCGGGTGTCTGAGCGGCCGCGCCCACGGATGGTGGGCACTGATTGGCCCTGCCACGCCGGCGGGCGGTCCGCGGGCACACACCCCCCTTTCGGCCCAGCCAATGAGCGTGCGCGCGTCACTGAGCGGGCGGCCCGCGAGCCGGCAGCTCTTCAATAAGCCACATTGTTGCACGAAACTCCAGCGCTCAAGTCCCAGGCCATCGCTAGCGACGCGTGTCACCCAGCTAAGAAGATCCTAGGCAGAGAGCATCTCGTGAGTGACCCCGAGGGCTCCGACTGTCCTAGTGGAGTCGGGCTGCGATTGTTTCTAAACTGAACTTAGTGACTGTGGTTTGAAGTTAGCGTCTTGACGTTGGACAACCAGACGCGTCGCCGGGACAGACACTTAGGCACCTTCTACCAGTGGCGGCTCAAAATTTCTAGAGACCCGAGGCCGGAGATCCCCCCAGCCGTGTGTGCCACCTACACCAGCTTGCTCGCGACCCGGTAGCCGAGCCCGGGTAGTCAAGCGGTCCGGCCGCGCCGCCCGCCTCCCCGGCAAGCGCTCGCGTCGCGATTTCAAATCAACTCCACGCCGCCTGGCCGCGGCAGGATGATCGCCTCGCACATGATCGCCTGCCTCTTCACAGAGCTCAACCGTAACCAGGTGCAGAAGGTGAGCGCGCACGGGCAAGGGTGGCGGGCTCGCTTTCCACGGAGTTGCGTGGTCCGCCGCAACTCTCGGATCCCGCGGGGGGACCCGCTTTCACCTCAGCCGGAGCTAGGGGCGCGGACAAAGTTGGGTGCACGAAGAGCCACGTCCGCTAGGCATGGCCAGCCCGGTGCGCGCGTGCGAGACGCCGGGGTCGCGCGCCGCCAGCACCGTCCCCTCCCTGCCGTGCCGCGTGCGCGCGCTCTCCCCCTCTCCCCCTTTTCTTCTAGCCCTGGAGGGGCGGCGGGCCGGCACGTAGCCGAGGACTGCCGGGCTCACGTGGGAGGAGCTCTGCGTCCCCAGCTGGAGTTCCGGCCGGAGCACGTGGGGAGGATCGTGGCTAGGGGCGCAGGCACCGTGGCCGCGTGGGGACGCTGGGTGTCTGGACGCATGTAGCAAGCCTGCCGTTCCCCCGGTGGCGCCTCGCCGGCCCGCGGAGGCGGACCGGAGGGAAAACCCACGCAGCGAGGAGCGGGAAAGGGCCCTGAGGACCTCCGCCCGCCGCGCCCCCTCCCCGGAACTGAGACGCGACTCCCGGAACTGAGGCTCAGCTAGGCGCGTACTCGCTCCCCCCTCCGTCCCCAGATTTGCCTCGGGACCGCCCTGTCTCCGCGGTCCCCGGCTCCTCGCAGAGTGGCGGGCGGTTCGAGGATGTTGCTTTCGTTACTTTTTGGTTTGCCCTGAAAAGTTACTCGGAGAAGATTCTTTCTTCTTTTGACCCCAGCCTCCGCTCCTGGCTTACCTCGATTTCTTTCTTTCTTCTTTCTCTCTCTTCTCTCTCTCTCTCTCTCTCTCTCTCTCTCTCTCTCTCTCTCTCTCTCTCTCTTCAATTTTTAAAGCGCTTTTTCCTGCCCTAGGTCCCGACCTGTCTGCGCCCACCTCTTTCTGGCCCCCCCCAATCCCGAGCTTTCACTGCGGCCTGCCGGGTTATTTACATAAGAAAGAGCCTCAGGCCCTGCCCGGAGCCTCACTCCTCTGGCTTAGGGACGTGGAGGTGGGGGTGGGTGGGTCTGGACCAGGCTGGGGCGCTCTCACTCCAGGGAGAATTGAGTTGCCGAAATGCCCGGGATTAGGGGATTGGATCCTGGCCCGAGGCCCTGGCTGGGATTGAAGGGAGGGGAGGGAGTGAGGGAGAGGATTGTTTTAGAGCTGTGAGGCAATGACTTGAGTGTTGCTTAATTACATACCCAAAGTTTCATTTTCTAAAGGGGGCACATTTTGGGAAAATGTCTCAACATGGTCAAGTGGGGCGACCTGCTTTCAGGCGGTCCTGAGCGCCTAGGAGAGGATGACAGGTTACCATCCTGATGAGTTCCTGATGAGTCCAGAGCCTTGGCAGGTGAAATCTCAGGTCAGAGGAGGGGGGAGAGGTGTCTGCGTAGTTGGGTTTTACAGTTTGTGAATGACTGTCACCCCAAACCCTTCTTGGGATGTGGTTGTAAATTCAGTTTATTTAAAGTGTGGCTTTGTGCTGGCAGGATCTTGGCAATTTATGTAGGTTTTTCTGCCCAAGATATGCTGTCAGGCCCCAGAGTAGAAGGAATTAGCGAAGGTGTCTGGAAATGAATTCTGATCCCTGTCCTGTGGTCTGTGCATCACAGGACCCTGAGGTCTCTTCATACTGCCTTTCTTACAGTACAGCTCAGATGATAGCAACCTTGGTGCTTCATGGAATTGAGATGATTAAGGACAACCATGTGCAAATGTCTTTGGCCTCGTGTGGCTCTTCTACCCCTGGCAGCCTGTGACGTGTCCCTGAGGACACTTGGTTGTATTTCCTTTAAATTACCAATGGGGGCAGAATTGAATCAGGTCTTTAATTCACTGGGTGTCAGTCTTGGGGTTTGGACTCCCAGCTTAGTGAGCAAAGCAGGCTTAGGTGAGTAAAGCTGTTTGACTGCAGCTGTAACTAGACAGGAAGTCAGAAAAGAATCGGAATAGCTTCAGAGCATCCTTACAAGTTGCTGCTGGAAGGAGGCGTTAGGAGAGAAACAGAGCTTGAGTTTATATCTACCTATTTGTGACTGGGGATTGAATTCAAAAAATTTATTTTGTGACGGGGTCTCTCTGAAGTTGCTCTGGTTATGTTCTACCTGTGGTCCTCCTACCTCAGCTGCCATAGTTCTGGGGTTACAGACTTGCACCACTGAGCCCAGCTTGGTTTGGGTTTTTTGAGGGTGTGCAAGGTTTAGGGTCACCAGCCCCAGATCAGCTGTCTCTTGGTGGACAAGCCCAGTGTTTTGTGGCTCTAGGAAGAAAATAAAGGTTGTTTGCTCAGTTTTGCCGATAAAAACTTGGAAACTCGAGAATCAACATGGAGCATCTACTGTGTGTTTGTCACTGGCCTGAGTTGTTGACATAGGTCAGCTCATTAACACTGAAGCCACACCACAAGATAAGTAAATTCTTAGGAGCATTCCTGTCTTCCTCCGGCCAGCAAGACACTTGCCCAAGGTCATTAGATTTTTGTAAGAACATTGTGTTTGTTTCTGATCTTTTTTGGTAATAGCACCATGCTCTTGATCACGTACTTAACTGTCTCTGGCCTTCTGGCCTGTGACTATGCTCACTTACGGAAGCTGGCGGCACCCCTACCCATTATGTCCAGAAGTGAACGTGCTCCTGTTGGTTTGATCAGTGGCACCAGTACCAAGTGGCTAATCTCCTTGGAAGCCCTGGATTCATTTTCAGTGACTTCCTTTCTAACGGCTACAGTTTTGACTTCTGGTCTATGGTTCACTTTAGAGGCTCGAGAGGTTCTCCATTTTTAGCTTTTTTGTAGAGTCAGAAAACTTTTTCAGAAGCTTCCAGAACTCTGTAGTGGCAATTGCCTGCTCCCTTGCCCTTCCCTCTCATTCAGCCTCATCTCCCATCGTTTTATTCCCCAAAGACATGAGTTGTCATTACTCTGTTATGCCTGGTCCCATGAGGTCCACTGCCCTTGCCCTTCATGTGGCCCTGGACATGCAGCCTGGCTTTTCCCCATGTGTTTAACCCCTTTTCCTCAGAGCTTTGTCCTTTTGCGTGCTGCTTTCTGCCTTCTACCCCTCCTGCTCGCCTGTGTTGCTGTAGTTGAATGAACCTTTCATGGTGTTGTTTCATTTTGCCACACATTAGGGTTGGTGGCTGTTTAATTTAGCAAGGATGAAGGATGGGACCTTCATGGAGAAGAAGCAGAGCCAGGGGTGGGTAGTGGGTATGTACACCCCTCCAGGGAAAGGAAATTCTCCTGGACAGTTCTTTTCCCAGAATATGGCCTGAGGCTAATCCTGAACAGAACTGGGGAGCGTTTCCTGTGCTCCGTAATCAAGGCTTTGTGTCCGGTTTGTGGAGAGACAGAAGACTCATTTTATTGAGTAAATGAATATACAAAAATAAGATTATTCTTTGGAGTAAGAGCAGAGCAGAGTTAGCAGAAGTGAAATGAAATGTGTAAGCCTTCCTTTCATCATTGATCAAATTGTTTTAACACATACAATGACATATTTAACTTCAACCCCAGAATATACAGAACTTACCTAGGCTTCTTGATGAATGCTAAGGGATGGTCTTTGACTCTGGAATTGAGACTAGCTTGAAAAGAGAAAAATTCTGTGGAGCTTCCCGGAGTCAAGATATACAAGGATTTTAATACCTTCTGGAGCCTATTGTGGGTGCAGGGCCTTCTAGGTTCTTGAGGACACCTTATCTGGACAGATAAGCCTCCAGGAATAGATAATTTATGGCCACTAATCTTAAAGAGCTTAACATGGTAATGCATACCTGTAATCCCAGCAATTGGGAGGCTGAGGCTGGAGGATTCCAAGTTCAAGGCCAGCTTGAGTTACTTAATGAGTTCAGGCCATCCTGGACTATATAATGAGACCCTGACTCAAAAACAACTGGAGGAATAGCACAGAGATTAGAGTGCTTGTCTAGTAAGCACGAAGCCCTGAGTTTGGGCATGGTGGCTCACGTCTGTAATCCCAGCACTTGGGATGTGATTACTGTGAGTCCAAGGCCAGCCTGGGCTACATAGTGAGTTCAGAACCTGCCTAGGCTATAAAATGAGGCCCTTTCTTCAAAATAAAACAAAAACAAAACAACAACAACAACAACAACAAAAAACCAAACAAACTTTTAAGAGTGTCCATCACTGTGGCTAGTGGAAAGTTAGAGATCTCAACAGAAACTTGATACGTTCTGGACACTTCAATTCCATTAATCTTCAAAAATATGATTAAAGTAGGATGAAAACCACTTAATAAGATTGATTTTGATTAGGTTAATTTTGGCTAGGTTGGCACTGACAGATACAGTATGTCACTTGTTCAGTTTGTCACATCTTAGTATTCTAATACTAACCTCTTCTCAAGACAAGAGAAGATAGGAAGAATGCTTTGTAGCTGTGGCTAACCATCTATTTTT
Source organism: Ctenodactylus gundi (assembly GCA_004027205.1). Classification (NCBI taxonomy): domain Eukaryota; kingdom Metazoa; phylum Chordata; class Mammalia; order Rodentia; family Ctenodactylidae; genus Ctenodactylus; species Ctenodactylus gundi. The sequence goes on along the minus strand of PVKB01000298.1, from coordinate 434,021 downwards.
TCTTATATGACTAAATCTTATTACAGAGAATACTAAGAAGCACTTTGTCACCCTTGAAGGAATTAAATTTCCCTCTGAGTGGGGTTGCTTAGCCAAAACCAACAGCTTTATAAAACATCACTTTTCAAAGTTGAACTTGGCCGGCACCCTGAGGAGTTTGGGGACAGTTGGGAGCCCGTCTCCAGGGAGAATCGGAGCAACACAAACCACAAAGTGAAAATGTGACTGCTGGAGTGATGAGATCTGATGTACCAAAGAAACTCAGGTGCCCCAGAAAACGGGCTTCCTTTGTTCAGATACTTCCTGTTTAAAAAGACTAACTCTTGATAAGATGTTCCTCATTATCATTGTGGAGTTTTGAAGTCAGCAAGTTTGGTTTGTTTTCTAATACTGTGTTGTCTCTTTGCCCTTTCAAAGTGGTAGGGGGTGGGGTGTAGCATGTCAAACCCCAGAATCCTCTGGATGTGTCCTGATAGCATCCTTAAGTTGCATGCCACCCTTTCTTGTCTTGGAGGGACTGTTACTCTTATTTCTAAAGGAATTTTCTCAGCTTTGTTGCTGTTGACATTTTGGACCAGAAGGTTTTGTTTGTGAGGAAGTGGCTATCCCAGCCTTTCCTAAAGAATAAGAATTTCTGCTCTAGCCAGATTTACAGTGGAGAGTTTGTGGTTTGTGTCTTTTACTTCTCTGTGGACTTTACAACGTCTGGAGAAATTTTTGGTTGTCAAGAGGTTGGTCTGTGTTGGGTATGCTTTACTGTTATCTAGTAAGTGGAGTCTAGAGATGGATAATAAGTAATTTGGCGATGCACGAGATTGCCCCTCATGTTATTCAGCTGAGGTGAAATACTTGAGAATAATGACGTAGAGGAGGAAAGATTCATTTTGGGTCATGGGTTCAGTCCATGGCGGCTGTTCCCATTGCCAAGTCCCTGAGGTGAGGCAAGAAAGAACAACAGGATGGAAAGGTGAGACAGGAAAGTTGCTCACTGCCCAGCAGCAGCTAGGAAGCAGAGGGGAAGAGCTAGAGAGGAAGGGCCAGGGACAAGGTGTAATTCCCAGTGTCACAGACCCCTGGTCTGTTCACTTCATCTAGGGCCCCCTACCCTGATAGCTCATTCAGCTGTGACCTTATCAATGGTTTATTCCACTAATGAGGGTAACATCATTATCATTCATTCACTTCCTGCAAACTGGCCTTTGGGGGGCAATTTAGGTCTAAACCACTATACTTAATTGCACAACAAAGAGGTATTTGATCCAAAATGTCTATATGGTAGATGTCAATAGACCATCTTAAAAGAATACAGTCCTTCCCCACTCAGTTTCGAGGTGCGTCACTCATGGTTAGATAGCTACTTGGTGGTTCCAGGTGAGTCCAGGGCACTTGGCTCTCAACGGGGTGGGGATGGGGGGTCTTATCATGGGAAGTCATGGTGGGAAATAGGCTTTTTAAAAAGATGGACTTAAGGTGAGGTTGGCAGTCCCCGACAATTGGCAGACCACAAGATCTTTCACTGAAGATGGGCTCCCAAGGGCAGAGCTTAGTTGATGTTTCTCTGTTCTCTACCAGAAACACGTGGGCAGTGCCCGTGCTGTGGGAAGTCAGTAGTAAAGAAGCCTGCTTTTGTCCTTGCAAGACTGTCCCCCTGGCTATGTTGAAGTTCCCATGGAGGACAGGCCTCTGCCAGTCTCCCATGTGAGTGCTATGGCTGGAAGCAGAGGAGAAGGGTTGATGACACCCCTGAAGGGCATGGACAGACACTTCAGCAGTTCTTATGGGAGACTGGGGTGAGGCAGAGTTGGGCTTCCTGGATTTGAATCCTGGTGTACCATGGAACAGGCGTGGGCCAGTTAAGAAACTTCTCAGCCTCAGTTTTTTTCTTTTTGTAAAAAGGAAGAATTGTAGTATTAACTCTTTATGGGAGTTTGAAGATTAAAGAGAAAGAAAGATAGTATGTCAAGCTTTTAAAACTGTTCTTGCAATATAGTCAATGCTATATGTATTATATATTACTAGATGGAGAAAAAGATGCATTCTTAGGTACCCTGATGCCCTAGCCAGCTGAGAGACACATGCTTCCGCCTCTATAATGCCCAGGGGCTTCTTTTAGAGTATAGGGGTCCAGGCTTATCTGTGCTTTGTCTAATGTCAGATTACATCTCAGGACAGAGGGCAGAGGGTGGAAGGTTTCTGAAGCCGGGAAAGAAGCATCTTCTCTGTCCCTTTCAGTGTCTGAAACTTTTGCTTTATTTGGCACAGGAGACCCAGGCTTTGTCCCTTCCTCTGACTTGCCCACCTGTGATTCTCTGGGGATGTGGAATCCCTGTTTGGGGTTCTCTGGAATGCTTTGCCCACTGGCGTACATCACATCGAAGCATCTTCCTTGTGACTCCAAAAGAGACACAATTACATCAAGTGATCCTGGCACTAGTGCCCCCCAGTAGCCTCTCTGGAGAGCAGAGGAGGAGAGAGGTTCCTGAGAGCAGGTGCAGAGGCTGATCCCTTGGAGAGTTTTTTTCTGCTACAGAGTTTGCCAGTTGGAGTCTCTTGCTCACCTCTCCTCACATCTGCCCCAGACTCTGGATTCCCATTGGGGAAATTGCTTGAGATGTTCCAAGCTGAAGGGTCATAAGACTGAGGCCTTGGGCGGCCTGGCTTCCCTTAATGTCTGGAGAGCCCCTGAAGGGATCTAGGCCTGAAGGAAACAGCTGCTCCCACATTCTTTTGGCTTGTTACGTGGAGGTTCCAGGTTTGGGGCCTCAGCAGAGAGCTCCTGGCTCTTGAGTACATCTCCTCCTGACCTGGATGCCTCGGGTTCTTGACAAAGTCCCAGGGATTCTCTGTGTGGAACCCACAACTCTCTAGCCCTTGAAGAGCTCTGGTCTTATCCCATTCAGAGGCTTGCTGAGTCTGGTGGTACAGATTTGTAAACCCTGAGGTGAGGCAGAATTATAAGCTTAAGCCCAGCCTGGGCAATTTAGCCATATTATTTACACACACACACACACACACACACACACACACGTGTCAGCACGCACGCAGATTCTTGGCCCTGTTCATTTCCCCTGAAGTACCACCCTGCAGGTGGTCAGAAGCTTCTTTTGCTTTTGTCTGTGAATCTCTAAGCATTCCTTGACATTCCTCCCCTGTAGGGACCTGGGTCAAGCCTTATCTTCAGTCAACAAGAAGCCTTCCTACCTCCTGGAAAGTGCCTACCCTGGATGTTCAGTTCCTATTCCTAGAGGCCTGGAGATGGACTGTATTTTAATCCTCAGCCTCTTTTTGAAAAAATGAATTTCAGAAAAAAAATGAATTTCAGGACGGGCTGGTTAGGACACATTAAAATCACATAGAGCTTTTCATTTTATTTTTGGCAGTGCCAGGACTAAACCCAGGGCCCTAGCACATGCTGGGCAAGAGCTGTACCACCAAGCTTATTCCCATCCTCTTCCTTCTGGCATGCTTATTGTCTGATAAAGGAAAACAAATGAAACCAGATAAGCCACCTGACAGCTTTCATCAGGGTTAAATGAGGGCATTGAGTTGCCTCTTTTTTCCTACTTGATGAGGCTCTTCTTCCTGTTCCTTTCCAGATTTTTTTTTTTCTCTACAGGCCTCCATGAGGCCTTTTGGTCATACTCCATCAGGTCCTTCACTACAAACGTCTCCAAAATGACAGACACTTGCAGCACTTTTTAAGCTGTCCGCTGTTGACCCCTCCACATGCAGTAAGTAGTTCAGGTCACCCTGAGGCTGCCTTCCACGGTCGGTCGACATTTTGTCAGAAGAAGACACTAAACATGTGTGGAAAGCATTTGCCAAAAGGCAAGCTAGAATTGACACCCAGGCGGTCAGAGCCTGTGCAATCAGCCCCAGGTGTGGAGCTCATCAAGACAACTGGAGGTGGTCAACGGTGGTTCCGTTTTGTGGGGCTATGAGGTGATATCAGCCAGGACGGACCTTTAGGATCATGTAATCCAACTCCTTCATTTTACAGTCGAAGAAACCTGCTGCTATGTAATCAGGGGTCAGCCCAAGCTCTCATGAGATAGGCCTCTCATCTGGAACCCAGTTTCCCAGTTCCTGTCCTATTCCTTTTAAACCCCAATCTTTGTAGCAGGAACGCGCATCTTTTAGGTGTGGTTCCCTAAGAACAAAATCAGGATTTGCTTTGTGGGCTCGCCTTGTGGGGACCTTATAATTTCTTTTCTAACTGGGCTGCTTTGGGGAGTAAAAGGTGGACTATTCATAGCCATGCTACTACCACAGGTATTACCTGAGATTGTCCTGGGCAAGTAGGGATGTAGGGTGCCTTGCCCATGGTAGATGTCATCTTGGGGTGGGCAGGACAGACGGAAGTGTAGGCCTAGGCAAAGAGCTTGGGGTTTTTGGCCCAGCAGATGGGCATTCAGGAATGGGGTGTGCAGGAACCACTGTGAGCCAACAGGCTCAGAGGCAGAGTCTGGTCCTTGACAAGTGGCTGGCCAGGCATAGCCCTGTGTTTGTAGGTGGCATCTGACCTTTAGGGAAATCTAGCATAGTAGGCAGGTGGATGGGGAGGAAATGATGTCAGGACCCCGTGTGGCGAGAGCACTGGCTGGAAGAGCAAGGTCAGGCATCAGGTACCAGGCGGTCGGGAGCAGCCAGCTCCCCCCCTTCACCAAGTTGCTGTTCTTTCACACTCTTGGCATTCCCTTGTAGGGAACCATGACGAAGATTTTTTGAGCACCTACCATATCTTTAATGTTTAGAGAAATTCTGGCGTCACAAATGACGTGGATTTAGTTGGTTCTTTTAGTCATTTGGGACCAGTGAGGGTGTGAGAAACACAGTGTCAGAGGTGCATTGGCATCATGGGTTGGACACAGGCCGTTTGTGTGGAAGCATGGGAATTTTGCTAAACCAGTGGAGAATATTCTAGGCACGGAAGTCAGACTTTCTTTTAAAGGCAGATGCTTCTCAGAATTGCATAAATGTGTGTCAGAAGTAATAAGAAGTCCATATTTTATTATAGTATATAAAGCCGGCCACTGTCTGCCCTCACCTTCAGTTTGTAATTACTTGTTGGCATCTTTGCTTCCCGCCGTCAGCTGAGCTCTTTGCTGGCAGAGGCTGGTGTCTCTTTACACTGGTGTTTCAGTGCCCAAGTCTCTCAATTTGGTGCACAGTCAATATCCATGGGTAAGTGGACTGAGTCAGGGTCGTGGTCACGTGGGACCGCCGCTCGTAGTCAGGACAGAATGCCTGGGGACAGGAGGACCCTGGGCTGGGTGTCCCAAATGCCCATCTCCTGGACTGGCCAGGCACTGTTGTCTGGCTGTAACTCTATGCAGCTGAGAGCGAGAACTGGAAGAACAGGAAACCGTGTGACTCACAACCATGCAACAAGATCCTGGAGGAGTGGCCCATGTGTTCCCCGGTCAGTGCCATACTTACCGTCTGCCCCAGGCATGTGAATACATAGTGCTGTGCGTCAGCCCTGGAATCTCCCTGGGGTGGTTGGTGGCCCGGCAAGGGGCCTCTTGGTCCTGTCTGAGGAAAGTGTTGTAGCAGACCTGTTAACTTTTGCTCAGCGGGGCTCTGGAAGGCAGGGAATTCAAAGAACCCCAGTTTTGCTGCCATGCACCCTCCTGCCCGGTTCATCTTTTTGCCTTTATCAGTAGCATCTGGCATTGCCTTGGCGGCTGTACAGGATAAACTTGCTGCTCGTAGCGCAGCCTCAGCCCTCCCAGGAGGAGTCTGGAAAGGCATTATTATTAATGAGGTCATTGATAGCAGTCGCCTGGCTTTCCTGAGATGGGCACACCTGTGCCCAGGGTTGGGGCACTCAGCTAGCCACCGGATGTGGGTCCTGGCAGGGATGAGGATTGTGGTTTGGGGGAAGCTTCTCCAAGCCTCGATTACCTTGTCCAAGTTTTGCAGTAAAACACTGGCAAAGGAATAGTGCAAAAAATATGAAATTCTTCTGAAACTATGTTGCAAGCATGTGTCAGCACATAGTCACTGGAAGGCTGTGTGTGGTCGGATTTCAACTCTGAATCTCCTGTTTGGATTGTCCTCTTTTGACCCTGGATCTCCTGATGCTTTGACCATGGCATACTAGCCAGCCGTTGTCCCATGCCTTAATTGCTGCATTTAAAGATGGTAGAATAATGCACATAGGAAATGGAATTCAGAGTGTCTCTGCCACCCAGATCCAGTAACATATGATTGCCAGGTGCCAGTCCCACTTTCTGGCCCTGAACCCCCCACCCCCCAACTAAGTGTAACCACTGTCATGACTTCTACCGGCGTAGGTCTGTTTTTGTACTTGATGTCAGTGGCTCGCTTTGTGAGTGTGTCCCCTTTTGGTACCTGTTTCTTCCTGCTAACATCGCTTTGTGAGATTAATCTGTGCTGCACGTGGCAGTAGGCGGCGCATTCTCATTCAAGGTAGTGTCTCTTGCTTCACCTTGCTTTGGCTGTGGGTGACTTAGAGCAGACAAGACTAAGTCACAAGGTCCTTCACTTTCAGAAGAAACGGCCTTTCCTAAATTTGGCTCCAGGAGGGCAGGTTGGAATATACAGACGATTTGATTGTATCTTTAGGATAGGTACATAAGTGCTGAGGAAGCTGAAGTTTGATCAGTTGGTCTGCCTGGAGTGTAGAAGCTACAGGGTAGGAGTTGGCTAGTGTTCTTCCAGTGCTACTTGGAAGAGAAGGTTCTAGGTATTAACAGAAGTGTCTGAAGACTGGAGGAAAGCAGTCAGCTTGCCTGCAGTGCCCCTGCACCATTTGCTCTGTTGCTTCTAAGCTGGTAGAGTCACTTTCTTATCCTACTTGATCGCTTGAATTCACCCTTCTGCCAGGAGGGCGTGTCTTGCAGAAATCACTGGTGAGCATTTGCTCATTCATGTATTATTTACATTTTCTGCCTGCTTACGGAAAGAATTTGGCAGCTTGAGTCAGTTTTCGTAAAAAGATTTTTAGGACAAGAGTCATCAAATGGGGAGGGATGGTCACCAAAAAAACCAATCTCACCAAAAACAGAACAAAAACAAACAAAACCAAAAACAAACAAAAACAAACAAAACAAAAACACTACCAGAAAAACCAAAATAACCCTCAGCACTTCTTGGATAAGAATAGTTCATGGAAGTTGAAGACAAATCTCTGAGGTTCCTGAAAGTTAAGGCAAAAAACAACATCTCTATGAATCAGTATTTTTGTCTTGCTGGCCAATAGCATGGAACACAATGGGACAGGCACCTGAACTTGCTTCTGACACTACACTACAGGGAATTGACTGGCCAAGGGTGGGAAAGGTTAGTTAGAGAACAATATGGCGGTTTTACACAGTGGGGTCTTTGAAAGACTTTGAAGTCTTTCTTTCCTGTGGTTCCTTGATTAGAAATCATAGAATTACATAGACCTACTTGGTCAGTTGCATTTCATGTAATAGTAATGTTTATACTAGCGGTGTCTTCAAAGTTTAATATTTTGGGTTTTTCTTTTGGAATTTTTGTGGCCAAAAGGAAAAATCTCATTGTAGATTTCTTAGATTCTGTGTAGTAGTTATTTATTATGAATAAGAGATTATAAATATAGAGCTCTTAGAAAAATGGTGAAATTAAATAATAGTAAAATGAAGTAGTTTTCTGGCATCAGGAATTTGTAATTTCTTAAGACCTCAGGATTGCCCATTCCTTTGAGTCTTTTCGTGATGTGATCTCCAAGTGAACACCCATCTACCAAGATGGCTTAGCTTAGAAGCTGTCTCCTATGAATGTCGCCTAAGCCTGATTTGCATTGTGCTTGCCTTTCGGATCTAAGACCCCTTCCTCTCTGCATCCTAGAGGTACTTCCTGATGTATAAACCAGATTCTATGTTAACTTATAAAGACCTAGAGAGCTGGGTGTGGTGGTGCATGCCCGTAGCTTTAGCACTTTAGAAGGCAGAAGCTGGAGGATCTATGAGCCACGCCTGGGCAGCTTAGCAAAATCCTGTCTTAAAATAATAATAATAAAAAAGGCTGGGAATGTATCAACATCTCAGTGCAAAGGCTGTGGGTTTAATCCTTAGTACTACAAAAACAAAATAAAACAAACAAAGCCCCAGAAAGCTGTGATTTTGATTGCATATTTTTTTATTGTGATAAACTGTGCATAACACAAAGCTTACCATTTTAACAATTTAAAATTTACAGTGACATTTGGTGCATTGATATTGTCATACAACCATGATTTCTATCTACCTCCAGAGCTTTACAAATCATATTCCTGAATACCATAGTGTTTTGTCTATAGCTGGTGTTCAATAAACACTATAAAATGGGAGACTGTGAGGGTGTAGCAGTGGTCAGGGATTCCGGAATTGAGTGGGAATGAATCAGATTTGGAAACTTAAGTTTTCTTCCTTTCTCTTTTACAGTACTCTGCCTTGTACTCAGGGTAGGGCTTGTAGGATTTTTGTAAGTAAGCTGTCAAAGTTGGCCTATTGCTGTCTTTTAGAGAAATAGATTAGGCAGCCTCAGGCATTGGCCACCAACCACTAGGGGAATCGGCTTGTGATATGAGATGGGCCCTTTCTGGGTTGTCCTTCGTCTGGGTGATCCAAATTTTCCTCTGAACTGTGTGGTTGTGGTCATGGCTGCTCCCGGGCCTTGGTTTATCTGAAAGACCCTTTCTGGCTCTTATCTCCAGGCCATTCCTTCTTGGATCCACATGCTTGACCAAGGCTGTGCTTGACCGAACCTGCCCACTACACACTTTGAGGTGGAGTCTCTGCAGAAAGATTTCTGCTTCCTCCATTCCTTGCATTGTTTCTGTGACACAATTTTCCTTCTTTCTTTAGTGCTAGTCTTGGGGGTGGAGGGTGGACACTTAAAGGGATGGGTGCTATTTTGTTGAGTATGGTGTTAATTTCTCTGTAGGGCTTCCCTTGTACGCTTCCCCAGTTCCGTAAAGAAGTGTACATACCAGACTGGTGTGTATGGGAAAAAAATGAAATTGACAAAATTTCCTAATGCGGAAGTTCTAATCTTTTCAACATTGTCAAGTAGATTTCAACTAAAACTGTTTTGTTGTTGTCGTTGTTGTTGTTGTTTGTTTTTTTCTCTACCTCACATACACCCTTGCTTCCAGGCAGGTAAACAGCCTTTCCAGACCCTGGCCAGACTTTGCTCTGGCCTGCCTCTGGCTGCCCATTAGGGAAGGGCTCTTCTTTTCTTCTTGCCCAGGTAAGGACTTACAGAGAAGCAGCCCTATGTGACAGGGCCACCCACTACAGAAAGAAAAGGAACAATTTGAAGAGACAGGCTCTGCCGCGTTGACTCCAAGCGTGACCAAGTGGGGTTGAGAAATGTCCTTGGCTCTCTGAGGAGGGAGCCACTCGGCAGAGACAAATCCAGATGAAAAAGGAGGAGTAGAGGGAAAGAGGGCCAGCACAGGGCTTTGTGTTTGGTGCCTCAATTACACTCAAGCCTGTATATAGGGCTCTTGGGCCCATTGTATTACAGTGAGAAAACAGGCTCAAAAGGAGTGTGACTTTTCCAGCATTGCACACTCGTACAAGTGCTGCAGCTCAGATTTACACACAGATACTTCTGGTGCCAAAGCCCTTACTGCCAGTTTCAAAAGACCAGGATTGGCCTGAGTGATTCTGCTTTGATAGTTCTCAACAACGTAAATCTCTTTCCAGCAAGTGTGGGGGTTGTCGTTCCAGCTCCCAGCACCCTGAGTCAACACAGGATTATTTCCTAGGGACACACTCAGCCTACTGTCTTGACTATTGGCTCTCAGAAATCTCAGGCAGAAAATTGATCAAAATGACCTTAAATAGTGTTGATCAGAACAGACACAATCATTGTGACATTATTGAAAAGTGTTCACCTGCCTGGGACAGGGAAGGATGTCTGGGACCCAGCCCTAGAGGTGTCCATTGCTCAATCTGGAATGCGTGCTTGGAATTCTTAATGGTTTTCAAAACTTCTCATGTGATTCTGATGAGTGTTCTCAGGAGTTGTTATCGCAAGTGACAAAATGGAGATTAGGTAGAAGTTATCAGGTTTGCCTTTCATTGAAGAAAAACTCTGATCGATCTAGAGAAGTAGTGAACCTGTCGTGCTTGGAAGCACACAGACGTGGGCTAGGTAACTCCTGGGGTGGGAGAGAGAAAGTTGTCGAAGGCATGTGCAGTGTTCACCGGCATTTTGAACTAGCGATCCCAAGGGCCTGTCCTGGGCAAGAGTGAGTACTTTTTAGCTGATCTCACTACTGAGTGTATACTTGGCGTCTCCTGCATGGCTTTCTCCCGTGGCTTTCTGCCTCTGGGCCGGAGCGCACCCGAGGCGGTACTCCTGGTGAAAGTTGGCAGGAACTGTACTCACTTTCCTTACGGTCAGGAGAAATGTTGATGCATGGAGGCTGGGTCTTGTTTCGACTTCTGCTTCCTGTGGCCGCTGTTCACCCTATGTAGCAGTTCCTTCCCTGCTGAGTGGGTCCAGTGGCGTGTTCAGAAAGTTGTGATATTAGGCAATAATTATTCCTTCTTAGTGGTCTTGTTAAACTAGGTGGATACATTATCATGCCCAGGTGCCATTTACTGAATTTCTTTTTCTTTTTTTGAGTTCCAGGAGTTACTGGATGATACAGGGAAAGCCTGAGCCAAGAGGCGGTGCTTTGATTTTTATTTTTTCTTACTGCTGTCTCATGTCCTTTCTCTTAGTCTTCTCATGTGATGGAGGGAAAACCAGGTTCTGGGATGTGCAGCGGGTCCCAGAAACTACAGGGCAAGAAAGGAGTGCCCACTTGCACTCGGCCCTCATGGGACAGATGAATGTGGCAGCCCAGAGGGCCTGGCTGTAGGGCCGACGTCCTCTGTACTCAGCTCTGGCTCCTTTGCCAATACCTAGAGCTGCCTATGGAATGAGGTGAGTAGGAGCATCAGCTAAACAGGATTTGGGGGCTCTTCACTCTTAGAGAAAAGTATACGAAGGGAGCTCCAGCTTTGTTCTGTGTTATGCTCATGACAGTGTCTGAAGAAATATCTGTGCCATTGACCTGCCAGGGTAGCCCTGTGGTCTGTACATTCTGCTGCCCATCCCGTGTGTCTGCACTATGGAGGATGTCACCGGATTAGCAGGTGGCCTTTACAGGGTGTGCAGCAGTGCCATTTGGCCTGTGTGGACCTGCTGTAATTGAGAGGAAGAGGAACAGTCACTTAGCAGAGTATACAGGAGCACAGGCCTTTCAGACCATCCTCTCTTATCCCAGCCTGGTCCTTTCTGTCTCTTCTCTCCTCTGTGGAATGGAGGTTATAACACTACCTGTTTCCAAGGCTGTTGTGAGGAGTTAATGGGTGCAAAGCCTTAGAATAAGAGCTGGTACAGAGCAAGTGCTGTGGAAGGTCTTTGGTTAGTATAGTTGCCCACAGAAGTGTCTTAGGTATTGGCCTTGGGTCTAGGTGGCCCCAGGCTTTGTACATTTGTGCCCTTGAGTACTTAGGAAGATGAAATCATCCACTAGGGCTTTGGGAGCAGAGGTGAGTGGTTGGCATCCCACAGGCCCAGGAGGCTGAGGCACACTCAAGTCAGCAGACACAGGCAAATGAGGTATCAGGAGCCTGAGATGAAACAGAATGGACAGTTGGGTTCTGCCCGATTTAGACCAGTGAACTCAAGCAACCTGAGTTTTATTATTTTTTAAAAATACATGCTGTTATAGGGGGATTCTAGAAAGTTCTCATGTATGAAATCTCAAACCCAGCAGTCAAACCCCAGTCTTTTACTTCCGGAGGGAGTGAGATAGCTTGGTGGGTGGAAATTGCCCCTGCACCATTGTCTGTTTCTACTCTGTCTTTCCCCAGCCGATGAGAGCATTGAGCCTGTTGATTCTTTGTTTTATACACGGACAGTTATAGAAGAGTTGGCAGTTGCTCCGTGGACTCTTTGTCATCTTGGCCAAAGAACTTTCAACATTTACCCCAGACTCTTGCCATTTTTCGGATATTGGAGGAATGGTAAAGGATTATATTTATGAGGACTTTTGAAATGATTTGAGAGCCTATCTCTTATTCTACAGGGCAGGAACAGTCCCCAAAATGTGGGTTTCTTCAACCCTATGGGAATTGGGATTCAGAGTGGAAGGAGAAGCTGCAAGTGAGGGACTCCCCTTCTTTTTCTCTCTTTCAGGAGGACACTGGGTTTGTCCTTAAAAGATACCTTGGTGCTGCTCTTCTGGAAATCCTAGGCTGCAAATTCTATGACAAAAGATTAAGCTGGGCATGGTGCCCATGCTTGTAATCTCAGCTGCTAGGGAGGCAGAGACAGGAAGATTGCCAGCATGGGCAGCTGGATGAGATTGCCTTAAAATAAAACGTACAAAGGGCTATGGTTGTAGCTTGATGATGGTAGAGAACCCCTTGGTTGACCCCCAATACTACAGAGGAGGAAAAAAATCCAAGAGGACCAGACAAAAGTGCTGGAAAATATCAAAGGCTGTAATGACGATCATGGGAGCTTCTAAGAAGGAAATTGTCTGAAAGGGGTTGTGGATGCTTCGCCTTTTGGTGGTCAGGCTGAGAAAAGTTTATATGAATTTATGTTGCAGACAGGGTCAGTGAAATAAGTAGGGAGCATTGCCCTCACCTCTGAGCACAGAAGAGATTGTGTTACCATAGTGCCTGTTGTATGTCAGGCACTATGCTAGGCTCCGGGACTAGAGGAGAACAAATGTATACTGTTCTTCTAGCCCTGGTTGCCTCTGGTTTGATGCTAATAAGGATGATCCTCAACTCATAGTGATTTAACTCAGAACTCTTGATTTGTGATAGTGGGAAAGTAACAGGTATTCGGTAGAAACTATGCTTGGAGTTTTGAATTTTTATTTTTGTTCAGGCTAGCTCTATGTAGTGTGATTACTCTCTCCCTGTGTTGGGCAGTGGCAGTGAGGCACAGCTTCCAGTGGTCTGTGTTGTCACAAGGGTAAATAATCAACGAGTGTAGGGTTGCTAAGCTGTGGTGTTCAGTAGGTTAAATGCATTTTGAACTTGTAATATTTTCAACTCAGGAGGGGTTCATCAGTGTGTAACTCTACTGGAAGTCCAGGAGCATTTATAAATATTTGTTTTCAAATTGTGGATGGTGTTATGAAGGAAAAGTAGTGGAGAGGCTTGACTAATAAGGAAAGAGGCCTGAGTTCATGGGCCCTGAGACAATGACGGACAGGCTGAGGAACTGCGCCGGGGATAAAACCTGCACACTGGGTTAAGAGACATGCCATACGATTCGGAAGTGGGCAGAGGCAGATGATACAGGACCTTGAGGGATTTCAGATGCTGTTCCACTGGGATGCTCTAAGAAATATTACACAAAGGAACTGCAGGTTCTGGCTGGGGTGGAACCTGCATAGGAAGTGTGAGAGCAGAAGTGGAGATTGTGTGAGCCCAGGGAAAAGCTGGAAGGTGGTTGCCCCTGGGTAGGAGTAATAGGATTGATGTGATGGTCTGTGGGAGGATGCTTGGGGGGAAAAGAGAGGGTTAGTAATGACCCTCAGTTCCAGGGTGCTGTGAGGTGCCTGAATTCAACTTCTCTGGAGAAACACTCTTCCCCAGCTGGCCTTTTCTCTGGTTCCCCATTCTTTACAAATGACATTAAATCTGTCTTTAAAATTTTTAATTTCTAAAGGGCCAGTCTTGTCAAGTTGATTCTTATTAATAGTCTTTAATAAGAATCACTAATATTCATGATGGATTTTTTTTTCTGACAGCTCTGTGATACAGACTGTAACTATAATTTATTGAACCTATAAGTCTCTATTATGTTGTCTTCCTTGTTCAGGTTGATCAGTATCTCTACCACATGCGTCTTTCTGATGAGACCCTTCTGGAGATTTCTAAGCGGTTCCGCAAGGAGATGGAGAAAGGGCTTGGAGCCACCACGCACCCCACCGCTTCTGTGAAAATGCTGCCCACCTTTGTGAGGTCTACTCCAGATGGGACAGGTACTGCACCGGGAGTGGGGGTGGCTGGCTCCGAGTGCTCCTCGACTGAGGGGTGACTTGTCTGGCTTTTCTCAGGGACCCAAATGCCTGTGTAGGTGTCACTGAAGATTCCTTGGTTTCAAGCCTCCGAGGCCAAGCCAGGCTAGTGTAAGCAAAGAGGAAATAACTGGAAGGCTGGGGATGGGGTTGACTGGAGAGCGGGAAGCTGCAGCAGCCTTGCTGGTCAAGGCTGAAGCATTTCTTGGTGAGACCCCCCCCTCCCCCCCAGGGCACTACTCTCAGCCATCTCTTTCCCATGCATGTGCTGAGAAAGGCTTCTTGGCACCACAGAAATCGCCCACGGTGGTGGTGATGGGCCACACAACAAGTATGCCCCGGTGGTCACAGCCACCATCACACATGTTCTGACTGGCACACTCTGCAAGCATGTTGGAGAAACAGCATAGTTTAGATTGTCCTTAATTGTTTCTTGAACAAGTGTAACTAGGGGTATAAATAAACTGGGCAAAAACGTGGAGGACCACAGTGCGCATTAAAGTATTAAAGGCTCTAAAGTCCTAGCGTAAGAACCTGTTGATCTTTGTTTAATCCCTTCTCTGGATACAGAATCCCTGTGTCATGGTGTGCCACCCAGCAAGTGATTTTCTCATACAGGTGGAGACTATAGTTAGAAAAGTGGGGAAGAGCTAGATCCCAGATGCCTTGCATGCTGGCCTAAAGCGTGGGGCCTTCCTTCAGGAGGTGCTTGGGATCCATTTCTAAGGGGTCTGAGGGCTGTCTTGAGCATCATTGTACCACGCAGCGGAGGGGTGGACAGGTGGGGGCTGTTAGGGCACAGGCATGGCTTGGTTGGGGAGTCTGGCAGGGAGGGCAGAAGAGCCAAAGGGGATGCCATGAGACTGAGCACAGCTGCCTGGGTGGCAACCTCCCAAGAGAAGGGGATAGAACTGAGCCAGGGCAGAGCCTTCACATGGCTTGTTTCATTTACTCCTTACAATGACCCCTCATTTTAGAGATGACATCTGTGAGGCCTGTGAGAGGTGGGGGTGAGAGACAGCTCCTTGCATCTAGGGGACATGACAGAAAGCCCAAGAGGCATCTACAAGGGCAGTGGGAGAGCCCGAGGAAGGCGAGAGCTCCAAAGACGAGCTCGTGGGGAAGGCGTTCAGAGAAGGCGTGGGGTCAAGGGTGTGTTTATGTGCCATATGCCTGCTTCCTATCACATTGTGTCCTTGAGGCGAGTTGTTCTGAGAATCTCTAAAGTCCTTTTGCTGAAGCCTATGGATCTAGCCTGGACCCAGTGTGACCTTGTGCAAGGTTATTCACTGCATCTCAGTCCTTCAGAGTGTCTCTTGAGGTAGGGGCCCAAGGAGTTTTCTCTCCCATGACTCCTAGGTTGGGCACCTGCCTCTCCCTCTGTGGGAAATCAGACTCATTTCCATTGTTTCTATTCTTATAAATTTACCTGCTCCTGAAGGACACTCTTTATTTTATCCAGCACTAACACGAAGTGCTATAAGTATTGTTCAGATACGGGGTACGACTAAGGACTATCCTGAGCATCTACGTGCATTTAACTCACTTTTCACAAATCTCTAAAATGTAAGTGCTTTTTTTTTTTGAGACAGGGTCTCATTCTGTAGTGCAGGCTGGTCCTGAACGCATTATGGAGCCCAGGCTGGCCTTGGACTCACGGCAATCCTCCTGTCTCAGCTTCCCGAATGTGGTGCTGGGGAATCAACTCGGGTACTTAGTGCTTAACTTAGTACTTGCTAGGCGAGCGCTTGAACCACTGAACCTTTCCTCCAGACCCTGTAAGTGCAAATATTATCTACACTTTTAGGCGAGGGTTTTGAGGCTTGGTGACTGAGAGGCTAAGTCAGGAATTAAACTTGCGCCCACCAGAGTTGGGGGATCAGGGCAATACCTGATGTGTTAGTGTTTTGTGCCTCCCTGGACCTTTGCCCTCTGTGTTCCCAGTACTGGGCACACCGCAAGTAAATACTCAGCTAAGATTTTTGAAGTGATTTGGGGGCTGGTGGTTTCCCTGTTTTACACGAAGATAAAGAATATTGTTGGGAAGAACTAATTGTGGGAGAGGTTGGTTATAGGACTCTGAACAAAACTTCCATATGTATCCAAGGAGACATGTCCAATACTTCCCCCCCCCCCCAGCAAGTCTTTTATTATCATTATCAAATGTTAACTATTGTACATGATTGTATTTATTTTTCCCATAATTATTTGTATTCCTATATGCTTGGTACTATATTATGGTACGTAATATTATACTCAACTTGAATTGGTGCATATCCACATGGCATCTTAATCATTTTTCACTTCCTCTTTATCTCCCTGCCCTCATATCCAATGACATTTACAACTGTGTCACTTGTAATGACAGCATGTTAGAAACAGTGCACTGTAGAGTCATGTGATAAAACACTCTGTAATACGTTACATAAATGTAGATGCAAACATGGATGCTTGTCAAAAGATAGTGGTGGACAGTTACAGGAGGGATGTGTCTCTTAGTAGCTGAATATAGATTAAAAAAAATCCTCAGAAGCACATTACATTGCTTGCAGCAGAAGTATGTACACCTGAAGTTGTTAGGGTATATTCTGGAACACTGGATAACTAACTGTAGGGGTTGTTTCTGGAAAAAGAAAGGGAAGTGGGACTGGGGAGCCGAGTGTGAGGGCATGTGTCCTTGAGTTGTCAACGTCAAGTCTTTCAAGTTCATGTTTTCTAAGTTGGGGGTGTGAGCTGGAATGTGGCAGTGAGGATTGCAGACTCCTAAATCAGGGAAGGTTCTCTTTTGCTGTTGTCCACAACTCCAGTAAAGGCCAGTGAACATAGCGGTGGGCAGGCTGGGCCGGCAGCCTTTGATCTGGTTACACACAGCCATGGGCCTTGCCGGGCGCCTGCATCCTGGCCAAGGCTGCCACCCGGGCTTCTGTGGCTACTGCTGGTGATCACGTGTCTCTACACAGAAAGCTCAAGACCTCAGTGCCACCTGTCTGACACGCCATCATCAGCACCTCGGCTTCTCAGCTCACTCATTTCCAGCATCACTTTTTAAATCTGAAGATTTAAACCTCGGATTTAGAAGGACCTAATCCTCAAGTCATTAGCTTTCAAACTTTTTTGGACTCTAATCTCCCAGCAAGAGAGAATGCACAGTTACATGTACATAAATATTTAGAGAAAATGACATGAGATTCGGGAATTTATTCCCTTAATGTAATATAATTGGATCTGGTATGTTCTGTTTTTTAAGAAGGTTGCCAGCTGGAATCTGCTGACTGTAGTTTGAAGGCTGCTGTCTTGAATGATCCTCAGCCCAGCCCGGTTGGATACCGGCAGTTGTAAAATTGATATTTCTCAGGCATAAAACGTGTAGTGTCAAGTTGGTGTGGGATCAGGGGTGAGAGTCAGAATTCTAGGTTTAAATGGGTTTGAATTTAATTTATGCTGTGAGTCTCCATTTCACCCTTTGTCAAAAGAGGAAATACCTACGTCTGCTGTTTGAGATGCAAGGGAGAATCCGCTATATGACCTTCTCACAAGAGCTAGACACACCCCCTGTAGCCACAGCTCACTATAGCAAAAGGCAAATTTGTAAATTTTACTGAGAAAGGGTAAGTGAGTTCCCCAGGTCCTTTCATTTGAAGAAGATTGGCATGGAGTAACGTGGCGGTTCATTCCCATTACCAACGGGCCTGCATTTTGGTGCAAGGACTGGACCTGGGATTTATACAGAACCTAGCCACCTAATTAATAATCAAAGTCCAGGTAGAAAATGTTGGAGAGAATTCAGGAAGTTTTAGACCATTCAGTTCTTGATGGTCACCTCCATTACACTGGAGAAAAATGAATCTCCAAATTATGGCTCCCAGTTCTCTCTCAGCAACCACCGGGCCCCTTGTGGGTGAGGTGTTCAAGGTCGGTTTTGAGTAGACTACGTGTGTGAAGAAACAAAGTTGGCACAGATAAAAGCGCGCTAGTTATAGACGGACTAAAAATGTTTTACTCTGCTGACTGAATTTAATGTTAGCCAGGGTGTGTGCAATTGTTTTTTAAAACTTTAGGACAGTGGAAATGTTAACTATTCTGATACAATGATTATGCACTAAATGTGTATCAAATTTTAACACCGTGTCCCAAGAATTAGTACAATTAATTAATTTAAAAATATAGAAAAGAATGTTCTCTGTTTTTTGCTTTTTGCCTAGTTTTTAAAAGTTCAAAGTGGGGCTGGAGGAATGGCTCAGTGGTTAAAGAGCTTGCTTAGCAAGCACATAGGCAAGTGCTAAGTACCTGAGTTCAATTTCCCAGAACCTCATAAGCCAGGCACAGTGGCACACACCTGTAATCCCAGTACTCAGGAGGCTGGAACAGGAGGATTGCTGTGAGTCCAAGGCTGGCTTGGGCTATAGAACAAGACCCTGCCTCAAAAAAAAAAAAAAAAAAAAAAAAAAGCTCAAGGAATTCCACAGTGAATATTCATATTTTAGTAGAGTTGCTTTCTAATGCTCTTTCTTCTACCTACCAGCCATCCTGTTGTTTGACGTGTTGCAAAATAGTTGCAGAATTAAGTTCATTTCAATTCTTAAACTTGAGCATGTGTAGACTTCAATTAGAGGCTTGTTCTTTTTTTTGATGTAAAATCTACATACAATAAAATGACAAGTCTTAACTGTATCGTTTGATGAATTGTCAAAAATGCACTTACTTGTATGATAATTCCCATGAATATACTCTAGAAGATTCTCATGTGTTTTCCCAGTCTCTCCTTATCCTTGATTCCCCAGAAGCAGTCACATTTTAATATTTTTCCATGTCTATTAGGTTTGCCTGTTCTAGAACTTATCATACAGCATTTGTTTTTATATGAATCTGTCAGTATTTCATTCTTTTTGACCATTGTTTCCATTGTATGGTTGAAATTACACATAATATGAATAGTAATAGATTCCTGGGCAGTTTCCAGTTTGGTGCTATTATGAGTAAAATTGCTATGAATTTTCTTGTATAAGGTCTCTCGTGGACACAGATTTTATTTTGTGTGGGGTGTGTGTGTGTGTGTGTGTGTGTGTGTGTGTGTGTGTGTATGTAAATAACTGGCAGTGGAATTCCTGGGTCATAATTTGGTATATGACTATTTTTTAAAACTGCTATACCTTTTCCTGTAGGTTGCTGAACAATTTTATACTCCCAACAGCATATCAAAATTCTGTGTGTTGTACATCCTCACTAATATTTGTTGTCTGTATTCTATTTTTTTCTTTTGTTTTTGCAGTGAAAAGTTGGACAGCTCTTTTTGTGCTGTGACTGTACAGGTAACTGTGAGAAAATATGGTCAGTGGTCCCTTCCTAGACACAAAGGTCTGGCTTTCTGATGAAGATTACCTCACAAGACGAAATGCAGGAATAATTGACAACATTTTTAATGAGTGTATATAATATCTCTACTAAGCTCTTGACATAAGTGTACTATACTATCTATAAAAACTTTACAAGAAAGACAGTATCACTTTAAAAATAAGGCAACAGAAGCTAAAAAAGACTTTGTGACTGCTAAGGTTACCCGCGGCCAGTTGGTGACAGTTGGGATTTAAGCTAGTTAGCCCTGATTCCATGGCCAGAAAGAGTCACAACTCACACAGGCTCATGTTGCTGAACAAAAGTTTCTAAAGCAAATCAGATTATCTTTATAAGTAGATCTTAAATAAGATCCAGCTTTGTACCATGAAAATAAGTTCAAATACAGCTGGAAATCTCCAAGTGTTTTAGCTGTAGGTTCTAATTAGAAACAAAACATCCTGTGGTGTGTTTATCACCTCCTTGACTTGGCTTGATTGAAGCAACCAGGCCTCAGAAGGTAGGGTGAGGGTAAGCCAGGGTCCAGTTGATCATCGGACACTTCTCAGTTATCTGAATCCTTAGTAACTTTCACAGATGAGTGTGTCTCCATCCTAGACAGACAACCGCCTAGAGAGCAGGAATGGTAATGATGGTGGTGATAAAAAACAAAAAAGGTAGACTTATCAAACACCAAGTACTATGCTACACACTCATGAAATCTCAGAGTGATCCAAAGATAGTGATCCTCGTTTTACAGAAAAAGGATCTAAGTTTAGAGAGAGTAGGCACTTGCCTGAAGTCATGGCAAACAGGTTGGCAGCACTGGCGTTTCAACTCATCCAGTGGCATGCTCATGCCCATAAGCACACTGCCAGCAGCACATTTTAAGCTCTGTACCTCCCACATGATGGGCACAATGAATTAATTTTGTTTTTTGACAACTCAGGTCTGGCTGAAGTTCCATCAACAGAGTCCTCTCTGAGTCTGGGCCTCCGTGTGGCATGAGTGTGCTAGGTTGCCCTGTTCCTGCCTTAGAAGAGGGAAAATTGTCCTCAGGGAGGTGAAGCTTACACAGATGAGACAATTAGAGAGTGATTCCAGGTCATATAATGTAAGCACATGGTATGATAAGGGACATTGAGTTGGGAGTTGGTGATAGGCTGCAGGGAAGTGGGTGGCGCCGTGGGTGGCGCCCTGAAAAGTGCCTTATCTTGGTTGCTGTGCATTATAATAGCAATAACCATGGAGATTAAGTTAACTGTGAGCACACAAGCCAGTTAGTAAGTAGACTGATACGGTGCTGTCAATAGAAATGAAGATTATACCAGTACCTCCATATAGTAGTTGGCATTTACCTGCATCGGGCACTATGCTCAACACTGTGCCCTTCATTGTGTGTGTGTGTGTGTGTGTGTGTGTGTGTGTGTGTGTGTGTATATATATATATATTTTTTTTTTTTTTTTTTTGAGACAGGGTCTTGCACTGCTGCCCAGGCTGGTCCTGAACTCACTATGGAGCCCAGGCTGTCCTTGGACTCCTGGCAATCCTCCTGTTTCAGCCTCCCAAGTGCTGGGATTATAGACGTGCGCCACGGTTTATGTGGTGCTGGGGAATCGAACTTAGTGCTTGTCTTAGTGCTTGCTAGGGAAGTGCTTTAACCACTGAGTCATTCCTCCAGCCCCTGTGTTGAATTTTAACAATTGTGCATTTGTATTGTGGGCCAGTGTTTTGGGAGTGTTGGCTAGAAAGGAATTTATCCCTTAAAAAAAAAAAGTGACTAATACTGTATATGTTAAAACAGGTTTTTAACCCGTGTCTCTCTGCCTTAGACGCTTAACACACTTAAAAGCCACACTATATTGAAACGTAGTCACGTCTTAATCCTTGGAAGGATGGTTTCACAACTGAGGAGGTAGTGTAACACCCCTCTGTGACTGACACGTATTTGGAGGAAGCACCGTCTGAGCAGAGCATGCGCTTTATGTGCTCTGCATCACTCTCTTGCTCTTTCTCCCTGGTTTCTCCCTTGACTTTTACATTTTGGAATCTGGCATGCCAGTTTTATTTAGGAAAAGCATTCTGTTGCCTAATGACTTAAAAACAAATGACACAAAAGAGCAGATAACCCTTATTCCTTGATTACCAAACACCAGTATTCTTTAATGACATGGAGTTACTTTACTGCTGAACCCTTGAATGGAGGTGAGCATTGCATTGTCACGGAGTAACTGGGATCCTGGAGCTTAAGAAGAGGCTGCCAGATGCGGCAGTAGTGGAGGTTCCAAGTATATGGGAAATACATGGCTTGAAATCTCTGTCTCGGGATTGATTACCTCTCCAGGACCTGAAGGTGTATCTTTAGTCCTTTCATCTAGAGCACCTGCCTTAGAGCAGGCCATTTATATGTGCTAGCCGGGGAAAAGCAAAGTCTTTCTTCAAACCAAAGCCACTTCATAGAGGGAGAGTGAGGTGTTCAGTGAAACCTGTGGGGCCTCCAGAAATTAGGGCAGGAAGGATTAGGCACCTTTGGGAGCATGGAATTATTGCAGGGCCAGTTCAGGAACTGGATGTGGAAGTCTGGATGTGTGTCTTTGACCTACCTCAAAGTTTAAGGTTGCACATCTTAGGCATTGAGTAACAAAAAAGGAAGGGCTGAAAGTTGTATGGTTGGACCCATACAGTCAGTGTAGCCTAGGCAGCCTAATTTGCCCGTGACTTTCCCAGTTTCACTCATTGGAAAGCCCCGTATTGTAGGGGTCTTGTCTGTCCCTGTCCAACTTCCACCTACCTAGCCTTGGAACCCAGGCAATTGCTGCTGCTTGGCTGGACTGTCATAGCTTCCGTCTAGCCGGCCTCGCTGGCTGTAGAGGTGTACCCCCCACAGTGCTACTCTGGCCTTTCTGACGACGCATCTGAGCTGCTGAAGAACCAAGGTCCTTGGCAGTGGCTCTTATATGCTTGCAGCCATGTCAGCCATGTCACATGTTGTAGTCTCTCTGGACATAACTGCTGTATTTTGGCAACCATAGATCAGTGCCATCTTGGACAGTCATGCCAGGTCTCTGTCCTGGCTTACTGTAACTCATGTCATGAATTTCCACTGCCTTACATTCTTCTCTCTGCCCCCTTTTCTTTATTGGACAACTTTATACTCACTAAGTCCTGGGTGGCTGGTGTTGCCTTCCAAGAAACCTTCCTTGTATCCGTGTGTTCTTGCTATCAAATCACAGGCTGGGTCACACACAGCACCAGGCAGCTAAGAAGCATCTAGTAACTGCCTTCCATGCTTAGAGTTGAAACAACTAATGGCAGAATAGGAAGTGTGTTGCTGGCAGATTGGGAAGTAGATTCAGGTTTTGAGTGTTAAGACAGTGTTTTTTCAAATGTTTTTGAAAAGAATTTGATTCCCTTTGATTTGGACTCCAGCCCCAAAAGTAGTCAAACGAAGTGACATGACACAGAACTCCACATGTATGAAAGACAGGCAGACAGAAGAAATCCAGAGTGAAGGTGCAGGATGTGAGCTGTACCTTAGTTAGCCGCCCCCCACCCCACCCCCACCCCAGCCCTTACTGAAGGCAGAGCTTGCCATCTTCGAGGATGCCCAGGCCTTTGGGAACACTGTGTGACGTGCCTGTAAACAAGTCGAGGGGGCTGCTGGAGCTTGTTCTATAGAAGTCAGTTTCATCACTTCAAATCAGGGTGGGTGAGGGGCTGGACTCCAGCTCCCACCTTAAGCAGGACATTTTTGGTAAAAAATACAAAATAAAACTAAAACTCTTTGCAAATTGCTTTCAGAGCATTGACTGACACACTGCTTCTAGAGCCTGATGAAAGGAACAGGTGGTGATCTATTTTAACTAGTGGCAAGTATCTAGTGATTGAAAATAAACTCAGTTGGGAAATCCACCAGATCCTTACCCCTCACCTTCAGAAGAAAAAAAAAAATACATAGACATTATCAGGTACCAGGCCACATGTTAAGACACACTTAATAATGTTGGCATGGTGACTTGGTCAAATAAATTAGTGATGTCACATCAACTGAGATGACATTGACTGTGATGTGCAGGTAGTTAGTCAAATGCCATCTCAGTCTTGTGCCTTTTCCTGTGACAGGTGAGTTCCCAGGAGAAACTGGAACCCCTTTCTCTTGCTGACCTTATGTGTCTGCTAAGAGTGAAACTGAAAGTGGGCTGACTGGGCAGCCCAGGATGGGAAATGAGGCAGCACACAGACTAGGCAACCCGTTGAGCCTTTGCTGTTGGGCAGTTGGTGGAGGTGATAACACATGACCCTCCTTTTGCTGGTTCCTCTTTGCTCTGGACCAGCACATTTCTTGAGTGCCTTTTATTTCCGCTTTTAGTAGAAAGTCTGTGCCCTTCTCTTGTTGGAGGAGAGAGAGACCCTTTTCAATGAGAATGATCTCCAGCAGAGAGGACTTGGTCAGTGTCTTGTAAGGTGGGAACAGAGATTGGATGTAATTGTATAGCATCAGTTGGTGGCATGTATCAGCCGGCTTAAGCAGGTTCTGCTTGTCACCTCTTGCTTGCCTCATCTCTGCAATAGAAGGTGGAGTCTTAGAGGATGTGGCCACTTCATAAGCCCAGTGGGTTGGGCTGTGGTTACTGATAAGAGTTAAGATGTCTTTACTTTCTTTTCTTGATACTTTATGAGACCATGTTTATAAACGAAGTACCTGCTACTTAAGAAGCCATAGTTTCTATTTCTTTGAAGACAGAGAGCTCCTCACTGGGCCATCGATCTACTAAGATCTCACGCTATCTTTTTATTGTTTTATTACTTACCATAGTAATCTAGATGTGTGAGAACTTCTGAATTGTGTTAGGGACAAGAGAGATGAAGAAATGACCATAAATTCTATTTTTTAAGATCTGCGAGCAAATAGAAGATTGTAATCATTTAAACAAACCTACGAGATAAATTGCTTCCTCATATTAGCAGTAGTGGTGCCAGGTTTTGGAGAGACGTAGAAAGGTGAGCAGGTGAATACACTCTTTGTTCTTTAGAATTTTTAGGGATATGACGATAAAGCCTGGAAACTATGTTTTTTGACAACATAAAAAATTAAGTATTTCAGCATGACAGAATAATGTGAATAAGATGAAAAAACAAATAGCCAAAATGTTAACTTTATACAAATGAAAGAATGCAAGTTTAAAATATGAGGTATCACTTTGGCCTAGAAAGTGGCAAAGATTAATTGCTGCCTATCATGGGATAATTAATGGTGAGTGAAGTGAGTCTGTAGAGTAAAGTAGAAACTGAAGAGAATTTTTAGGAAGGAAATAGGGCAATATTTAATTTTTTTAAAAAGCACATCCTTAGAACTAGAAATTCTACAGCCTCCTCTGTCTTTACAGAAAGTGTACCTAGGGACAGCCAAGAAATGTTACTACTGGCAACTACTTGTAGGGTGTGAAGAAAAGAAAGATGTTTGATTTTCACTTTGTTTACTTGTGTACTGTTTGAACTTTTTATCAGGTATTTGTATTTTATTATTTTTTGAAAAGTTAAAGTTGTTATCCAGAGATAACAGCATGCTTAACAATAAAGAAACCTTCCCGCTGACCTGATGGTCTCATTGATATCCTAGTTGATCAACTCAGACATTTTGTTTAATAGGTAAATGAATCACCAATGAGAAAATTTAGCATGAGATAGCTTTCTAATAAGTTTGCTCAGCTATCAACTGTGACTGGTGGCATGTTCTCCCTCTAGACCTTAGTAGGTCCTGTGCCATGTAGTTTTATATTTTCTGAAGAAATCTGCCCTTGACAGGTCAGAGCCTTTATCCTACCCTCTCTCAGTCCTATAGCTGCTTCTGTCCTTCACACCCCATCACTCACATGGACTTCTGTTCTGCGTTTCTGGAATGTCCTGGTAGGTACACAGTGGAGGTAGATCTTGAGCTACCAGTAACAGGTAGGGCTTGGAGTAGAGAGCTAGGAGAGAGGAGCTCCACAGTCAGAGTCTGAAGGAATAGTGGGAACAATCTAGAATGTCAAGGACAGTAGCTGTTTACTGATGGCTTATTATATGTCCATATTTGCTCGTATAACATTTTTCATATTTCACGTAAGCCTCACAATTGCTGGGAGAAGCCGGTATGTTGGGCTGCTGTGTTGTGCAGGTGAGATGACGTTCCAGAGAGCCCTGTGTGGCCTTCAGCCCACAGGAAATGAAACAGCTGAGCTGGAATTCATGAGGCCTTCCTACCATCTAAGGTCCAGAGCTTACTCATGGCTTCATGGGGGACTGTCATGCCTGGTGTGGACATGGGCGCGAAGAGGGTGGTTCTGTCTATGCCTTGGGAATTCACCTCAGGATTTTTGACTTGCCTCAGATCCTGCACTCAGAAAGAGCACTGCTGTGGTAGTGTCGTCATGTGTTTGTAGAGGGAGGACTGTTCCAGAGAAAGAAGTCTGGCATGCCTTTCTGGAAGTTTTCGGCAATACTTTATTATTTGTCATTTCCTTTCAGTCCACCAGAAAATACACATTCCACATTCCTGGCCGAGCTGTGCCCCTCTAGTGAATCCAGCTGGGCTGGCCTTGGATGAAAACCAGCCAGGGGCAGCCCCGGCCGCCTCAGTTCCCCATGGTCACTGATTCAGCGGATTGTGTGTGTCCTGGGCCTCAGAGTGCTGATGAGGCAGTTCCTCTTTGATTTTCCTTTTCATTCCTCATGACAATCACCACATGGCGTTTCCTAGAATCTGGCTGATGTCCCACTACTAGGGGAGGCTCAGAACCGGAGTGTCTGGAAAAGTCGCCCACGGTCGTGAGGGAGGGGAGAGTCCGCAGAGACAGGTGTGATGTTGCTTTAGGGAGCAAGCGACTGTGCTGAGTGGTGGGGAACCATAGCCAGTGGAAGTTGTATGTAGTTCGGGTGAGCCTCTCCTCTCCCGGCCCTTGCTCGCCCCGCTGCCAGCCCCATCGCTGGCTGTGGGTTCCGCGCCTCTTTGGCACTTTCATTCTGTGCCATACAGCGGAGCACTTCCCTGTAGCGGGCTGTATTATTGACCAGAATCTGGATGTTTCCTGTCCTCATTGCCTGTTTCCTTCCTGTGAGAAGGACTTCTGCCTTCTTGTCTGTGGAACTTTTTATTATTTCTTATTTTTTGAGACAGAGTCTTGCTCTGTAGTCCACCCAAGTTCTAAACTCAATGTGTAGCTCAGACTGGCCTTGAACTCACGTCTGTGGAACTTTTTAGAAGCCCCACAATCCCCTTTCTTGTTCCCTCATAGGGCTGTGGTTTGAATGGAGTAGCTGAATGGCTTAACTCTTACCTTATGCACTCTGAGGTCTGCATTCTCTCATGTTCTAATAAGTCTGAGGCCTGCAAACTTATTTGCTAGGCCTCTGTTGCAACCATTTTGACCCATTTTACTCCATTTTGTAACTCTCATCCAGGTGACATCACCACCATCGCTAAAAGTCAGTTTTTTATAGTGATCTCAGTTTGGCAGCAGGTCTGGGGCTTGCAGGGCTTGTTGGGGCCTTGGGAGCTCTATGAGAACTTGTTGAGGGTGCTGAAGTTATACTCTTGTGAGAATGTGAGTACCCTGTTGTTGGATGTGAAACTTTCTCATTGTGGACGTGAAACCCATTGGCCAACTCTATCGTCCGTCGATGACCAATGTCCATGGAGGGACTTATGGTTTTCGGTTTTGATTGGTCTCTGGGAGGCAGTTTGGCCTTGCTTTCCCGAAACTGACAGTGGCCTGACCTTTGTCTATAGAACATGGAGAGTTCCTGGCCCTGGACCTTGGAGGGACCAACTTCCGAGTGCTGCGGGTGAGAGTAACAGACAACGGCCTCCAGAAGGTTGAGATGGAGAACCAGATCTATGCCATCCCAGAGGATATCATGAGAGGTAGCGGTACCCAGGTATGACCTTTTCTCAGGGTGGCCTCTGCTCTATAAACACCTGTCTGGGGACATTCTTTCTGCACCTTCTTCTGCTGCTTTGGCCTATAGAAAGACAATGAAAACATTCCTGGATACTAGGACAGCTGGCGGGACTCCTGTCAGCCTTTTGGCTCTTTTTGCCAGATTTTGTACCCGGTGGATGCTCAGTAATAAAAGGAATGTGTGGAGGAGAAATGCCCATGTAGGATGTCCTTCCTTCCAGAGTTGTGTCGTAGATTTGGGAAAAGCAAAGACTTCGGATTTGTAGTCACTGTTCCTTCCACCAACCAGGGAAAGAAATTCCTGATTATAACTGGACCAAGTAAGGGAGGTATTTTTAGATCCTTTGTCCTTGGGGGTGACCCTGAAGATAAGCATGCTTTCCTGGTTTTAATGCTGGGGTAGGAGGTGGAGAATGGGTCCCTGGGATTGCAGACATTTTCCCCCTGATAAGGGTGTTGCATGGCCCAAGTGCGATGTCTGATGCACAGTGAGGCTCTTCCACTGTCTTTCCCGTGTCTTACCATGCGGAGGGGTTGAAGAGGTTGGGCTCTGTGTGCAGCAGTTTGTCTGGCTGTGTGATTCTGGGCAAGTGAAAACACCTAGCAGAGCCTCACTTAGTTCATGTGTCTATAAAAGAAAGATGATAATTCTTAGGTTGTGGTGTGGATTGGAAGAGAGTTTTATGTTAACTGCTCTGTATACTGCCTGGTGCATAAAACTGGTACTCTTGCCTGCTTCTCATGAGAGCCATGTCTGTTCACCTGTTCTTTCTCCTGCTCTGCTTCTGGTCTCTCGCCAGTAATTGCATTGGTCTACATCATGGGGCGCGTGGTCAGTCTGTGCTTCCTGTTGTTTCCATCTTCCGTTCTGCCCCCGTACAAATACTTAAGAGTCAAGTAAACAAGACAAAACCACAGAGTTTGTTTTTTAATTGTGAAAAAGACTTACAGTGTGATGATGACATGCTAGAGGATTTTTTTGGTCTTATTTCCATGGTTTCTTACCCCTCAAGAACTCAAAGGGCCCAAGCACCTCTTAGGCCTTTCACTGGTCTCTCCAGAGCCAGGAAGGGCCTTGGGATTGCTGTAGACAGTGTATATTGTTTCTGCCAATCCAGAAAGAGAACTCACTTCAAACCTTCAAGATCTAAGTAAAGTTTTTTTTTTTTTAAATTTGGTTTAAATCTCTCCAACTACTTAATTAGAGAGTATCAGCACTTTTATTTTCCATTCAGTGCATGAGAAAAAAAAATTTAGTCTAAGTTAAAATAAAACCAAAATAGGATAAAAGCTATGATCCCTACTTGGAAGCAGCAATAACACATTGGAATATTAGAAGCGTTTTGAATAAAGGGAAAATTGTTAAAATGGAATAGAAAGAAAACTAGAAGAAAATATAGGTGTCTGTTTCACCCTAATGAAGAGAAATAGTACCGTCTGCCTAAAAGAAGTTGGAAAAATAATTTTGGAAAACAGACTGTAAGGAAATTTGATGAAGGGGCTGTTTATTGGTATAATTACTGGTGCTATTTTTCCTATAATATCCCCCTTGTTGGCTATTAGCTATAAATATTTTAATTAAAATAGATTTTTAAAAAATGTGATTTTGTTAAAATCAAGACCAAATCACCAAACTTTAAACTTGCAAATGTTCTTGAAGAACTGGGACCCTGGGCCGTGTGGCTCCCTGGGTAAAATCTGTCTTCCGGCACATTTCCCGATTGCCATTTCAGAGCCGTGGGTCACAACTGAATAGCAGCCACTAAATTTTTTGAGGTGTGGCTTGTGAGAAGGGGGAATGGGCAGATCCTCAGACCAACCAGGAAAAGGAAATCCTTCTTGTCTCATAATATGATGACCTTTGAGTCTTTTTTATGACAGGAAGGTGTTAACATCTTATTCTTGGGTCAGCTAACACACAGTCTCGTCAGTTCCAGGAAGCAGATGTTCTTCTTTTTCCCACTTTAAATACAAAAGGTATGGGTTCTTGGGATCCAGCAGTGGCTCAGGGAACTGTTCACAGTGGTTAAAACTCTTCTCCGTCTGCCCTGTACAATACAATAGCTGCTCGCCACCTATGGCATCGAGTGCTTGAAATGTGGCTAGTTTAACTGAGGAGCTGATTTTTTTAACTTTTAAAAATTCTCCCAGGTATAGTAGTAGCACACACACCTGTAATCTGTGTGGCTCAGAAGTCTGAGGCTGGAGCATCACAGGCCAGCCTGAGTAGAGAAACCGTGCCTCAAAATAAAAAAGAAAAAATCTGAAGAAATAGTTCAGTGGAAAGACCCTGGTTTCAATCTGCAGTCTTACAACAAGGAGAAACAAAAACCAAAACATTAATGAACTGAAATGGCCAGAGATGGCCAGTGGCTGCTGTCTTTTCTTTGTTTCTTTCTGACACAACTGGTTGTAGTAAAGATCGTTTTGGCTAGTATATGTATCAGGAAGAAGTTGCTAGGAATTTAGGAATTTATGTATTATATGAATATGTCCCACAATTTGTCTTCTTTCGACTTCCCAATAGGAGAGCAGAACTTGCTGGATATCTCTCTAGAAATCCTATTTACGTATTAAAATTCTTGACTTCTGCTCAAGGGAGTTGGTCCATGCGCATTGGTGACCCTCTTGGCAGGAGAGCCCTGCCCTAGCCCAGCACTTGTCCTTGGAGATGTTTTGGAGGTCAGAGTTTCCACATCTGCTGTGGTTAACATCATAGGGGACCACACAGGACATAATTCTCCCGTGGAGCTGGCCTCGCCTCCCTGAGTCCTTCCCTTTGATTGTTCCCTAGACCGCAGGGGAGCAGTGGGCCTGTCAGCCTCCTTTCCCTAAACTTTAAATTCATATGTAAGTATGATAAGCTTCCGTGGCTTAAGACAGCATCAGATCACCTGGAGGGATTGTTAACAGATTGCAGTGTCCCCTCTCCCAGTTTCTGCTAAGGTAGTTCTGAGAGGGGTGGGGATGAGGGGCGGGAGTTAGAGGTACAGGGGGTTGGAGTAGTGGCAGCGGCTGTAATTTACATTTTTAACAGGTTCCCAGGTATTGGTGGAGATACTGCTGGCCCAAGACTACACTTTGAGAGTCTGTAGTAGAATCTGCTTCTTTCTGGAAAGCGAAAGATAGTTGTGTTTTCTTCCAATCCCTGCCCTCTTTCCCTGGCTTTTAAATATTACCACTAGTAGACCTTGGCCTTGGAATCTGCTCAGCCTCTTTGGCCCTGTTTACTCTTTGCACCAGAATGTCCCTGGCATCTTGAGAGTCACCAGTTTCTCCATGAGGGTTCCCAGTTGGGCAGGAAGGAAGCCAGAGTGGTGCGTGTTGGGTTGCGGGGCTGAGAGTCTTAAGGCCTGGCTTATTGTGAACAGCTTTCTCTAAGGTCTGGGAGCTCAGGGTCTTGCTTGGCAGGGTCGCAGTTGTAAGGCTACCCATCCACAAACCTCTTTTTTCTTCAGTGTTGTCTGTAGAGCATTGGTCTTTTATTTTGAAATTAGGAAACAGAGAACTTCTTTGAATTGCCCTCAGGGATTTAGTTTTCCAGAATGGAGGAAAAATAATAAACATTGCTTATTTTTTGTTAAGTTGATTCATAGGATGCTAATGGAGACTGTCCTACTCCTTCCCCAGTCATAATAGGTATACTAAGGTATTTCTTGGCAGCAAGATGGGATTTTATTTCTGTAGGATGATCACCTGAACGTCCATGTCAGGGTCACTAAAAGATATTCTGTCCTCAGGGCGTTTGGTGAGTTTCTAATACATTTGGCCATGATTTCTCTGCCTCACAGAGTTGACAGGAGTCTAATCTAGATAAATAGTTTAAGTGGAAGACACAATTTAATGAGTACTAACTAGTATTAAGAAACCTTTGTATGTACTGGTTCATTTAATATTTTTGGCAATTCTGTGAGGGCAGGTCCAGTTATAATTCTCTTTTCAAAGGTGAACAAATAAAAACTTCAGAAGAGGATAAAAAGATCTGGCGTGAATTTGCTTAGTTCCTATCTGAACCCAAAGTTCCTGCTCTCAACCTCTATGCTAAATCCACCTCGCCACTCATCTTCCTGTGTCATGTGTCCTTAGCTGTTTGACCACATTGCCGAGTGCCTGGCCAACTTCATGGACAAGCTACAAATTAAAGACAAGAAGCTCCCTCTGGGCTTTACCTTCTCATTCCCCTGCCACCAGACTAAACTAGACGAGGTAAGATGGGTTCTCAGATACTTATGGCTTTGCGCTTGGTGGACTCTCAAACCACTTGGTGCCATGGTGTTGGCAGACCATTGAGAGGTTGTGCAGACAAGATTTCAGCGTAGAGAATTCTGTCCTTCTGAATGAGTCCTGTGCGTGTGTAGGTAAAGGACATGGCCAGTGTCAGAGATGGACGAGCTGGGTACCCATTGTCACTGTATACATCACGCAGGATGCTTGTCCCACTTAGAGTAAGGGAATGAGAAATTAGGAACACTTCTGATTTAAAGTGTTATGAGAAAAACCTGTGTTAGAAAAGGTGCTTGGGAAGTCGGTGATGTCGATTGACGTCTCTTATTTTGGCAGTTCTGTAACCTGCTGTTCTCCTTCTCAGGGACAGTGAATCATGAAGGAATCATTCACTTAATCTCCTTTCCTGGTCTGGTAGAGCCCACGTTTTCTCCTTCCTAGGCTAGTCAGAAGGCCGCTGACTAATTCAATCATGGCTTTAGACCTGCGGCAGAGATCTCTGCCAAGGATGGCCACTGGACAAATCTTGGTTGTGTTTTAGTTGTGGGGAACCAATATTCATTTCTTGGTCCTTTTTTAGAGTTTCCTGGTCTCGTGGACCAAGGGATTCAAGTCCAGTGGCGTGGAAGGCAGAGATGTGGTGGCTCTGATCCGGAAGGCCATCCAGCGGAGAGGGGTGAGTGGGGGGCTGGGTTTGGCAGCTTTGTTGGGTCCGTTCTGAAGTCTTTCCCTGTCTGCACACTCAGCCTGAGAAGGTTTTTATAGAGCTTAAGGAGAGGTTTCTTCTTCCCTGCTGTGCTGTGTTTACCCAGTAATTTTATGTGTGATCAGATGCCTTTGGGGTTTTGAGATTAGCATGATGGAAAGTAATTTTAGCCTTGGTACAAGAAAAACTCTTCAGTGCATAACCTTGAAGAAGACTTGAATGTTCTCTTCAAGTAAGAGAGTTGGTTTGATGTTGATATGAGGGTGGAATGGGGTAGAGAGAGGGTGAGATAAGGGTCTATCCTAGGGGGAATAATGGGGAGGAAGAGGGAGAGGGATAAAAAAGAAGAGGAGGAGAGGAAGTGAAGGGAGGAAAAGAAAGAGAAATCAAGATGGGCTTTCCTTAGTGCAGTGACAGCTATGCACTAGACCACAGGGATGTTGTTAGGTAAATTGTCCTAGATTTTCAGCTCTGACCTTTTGACTCAGAGTTCAGCTGGTAAGGGGCAGCCTTGTTCAGCTGTGTCTTGCTGCTCTTTGTCCAGCTTCACATCTGTATCCTTCCTGTGATGGTAAAAGTCAGAATCTTCCCTTCGTTCCCCACAGGACTTTGATATTGACATTGTGGCTGTGGTGAATGATACAGTTGGGACCATGATGACCTGTGGTTATGATGACCAGAACTGTGAAATCGGTCTCATCGTGGGTGAGTGAGCCCAGGAGGTGAGGCCTGGCCGTGTCAAGTGGGTGGAAGTGGAGGCTGGAGAGGGAGGAGGGATCATAGCTTGGGCTCTTCCGTGTCCTTCATGTTTGAAGGTAATGTGTGGTCACTCTGAGAGCTAAGCAAGAACTTAATGGAGTCGGGGTGGTAGGACTGGGCCATGTACTGGGTTGTCCCAGGATCTGCAGTGAGGAGTCCCTTGCATGACAATCTCTAGGCAGGAATGTAAGAAGGACGTAGGGAGGGAGCTGATAGTGGAGGTAGATGCTGAGTGATCTCTTGCTTTGGCTAGGCACTGGTAGCAATGCCTGCTACATGGAGGAGATGCGCCACATCGACATGGTGGAGGGCGATGAGGGGCGGATGTGTATCAACATGGAGTGGGGGGCCTTTGGGGACGATGGCGTGCTCAATGACATCCGTACTGAGTTTGACCGAGAGATCGACATGGGTTCCCTGAACCCTGGGAAGCAACTGTGAGTGTCCCTTCCTGTGTGGATGGGGAGGGATGGGGCTTGGGGACTGAGGCTGGGGCTTGTTTGCTCGATTTCTTTCTTTACAGTCTTACATTATTCTCAAAAGATTGTCGAGGCACTGCTGATTATGGGAATGTTTGTGACTGTAAGTCGCTCAGAGGGCTGTGACACCACTGGTGTGAATAAACTGGGTCATCCTACAGCACAGTCACTTTGGAAGGTCCTATTCTGAGTGTGTGGACCTCCGTTTCATGGACTCTATGAGCTACATGAGAAAAGTCCCACTGAGATGGTCAAAATTAGAGTCCCTGAAAGCTCCTTGGGTAGCACTCCCCCTGTCACTGCTCAGAAGACGAGGCTGTGACAGGTGTCAGCTTGTATCTGGCACCAAGGTTCCAGGACCTCCTGTCCCACTGTAGGCAGATCAAGACCTGTGGAAAAGCTGTCTACGCAGCCTTTTTGGCATCCACTGTGAGTCTGTGACCTAGCCATGCCCTGGGTTGGATTGGAGGAGAGGCCTTAGCATTTTGCATCCTGAATGCTATATACTCCAGTCTGACCAGACTTGGGTTTTTGTGTCTTTTGACTCTTACACAATGTTATTTCATTTTCGTGTTTGCCAAATGTCTACTAGAGATCTTGAAACCGGATTGCTACAAATGCTGAAGGCAGTTGCAAAACACTTTGAGCAATGCAGCACCTCTGGGGTCCCCTTGGTGCTGTGTCTGTTTCAGGAAAGTTTTTAGTATAGATCTACATGGAGAGGAAAATCAGCCCCATGACACGGGTCAATGCTGGGCAGTAGTTGTTCTTTTCCAGAGAGTCCCTGCTTCCTCAAAGCAAGTTTTCTTTTAAGTCACAAGTTTCTCTTACATGTTGCAATGTGAGTCCACTTGCTTGAACTTTCTTTGGGACATCCTGGCGGTGGCAGCCATGGGCGATGAAAGGTTTATGAGCTGAGAAGTCACTCCGCCGGTGCCTGCCTCTATTAATGAGGCATGCCATGTCATTCTGAAGAACCATGTGCCCAAAGGGTCCAAAGGCAAAATTTTTAGCCAGACAGTCACAACACACACCTGGCCTATCTGTTGACAAAGTAAAGGTTGGGAGGAACTTTTTTGGTGGTGGTGGTGGTGGTGGTGATACTGTGGACATAGGGTCTCTGCTCTGAGTTACATACACCAGCCCCTTTCTATTTTTTATTTGGCTCAAACTTGTGATGCTCTTCCTGTCTCAGCTTCCCAAACTACTGAGATTACAGACTTGGGTCATTGAGGCTGGCTGGGAGGACATATTTCATAAAGTCGTGATAGACAATGTCATATTGCAGCAACCTGTTGGCCTCTGGCTGTTTTTGCTGGGAAAATGTCTCAACGGACATGGGATTGCCTTCCGGTGCAGGCCGGGCTACTACCCAGGCGGTGCATGTGTTGGTGCTTTGGCATTTTTGTTGAGTTTGGAGCAATGCTGCTGCCTTTCCCTTTGCCCTAATCTTACTGTCACGTGGCCTCAGGCTTCGAGCAAGCCACTTCCTTGAGGCCTGGGTTTCCTGTCTGGTAGTGGATGCTTGCAAACTTTCTGTAGCCCACTCGGGACCTCCTCATTGCTGTTCTCCACCGCTGTTTGTGCTGGGAGCCTCCCCCTCACCCCCTTCCAGACCTAGATTCTTTCTGAAACGTCAGTGGGCTTTTTCCCGAAGCAAAATCACCAGGGTTCCCTCTGTCGCATAGTCTACGGACAATTTCTAAAGAAAACAGTGTCACCTAGTGTTAAAAAATTAAATTACTCGGCTGCCCTCTCTTTTTGGAGCTATCTTTTGTCCCACTCCCTTGTCACCTGCTTGCTCATAAACTTTCATCCTGTTCTCCCCTAGATTCTGTCACTAACTGCCCTGGTGACCTTGCTCCATCACCTTTTGTCCTGGATTATTGTCACAGGCACCTATAAATGGTCTGTAGGAGGAGGGTAGTATGAGCAGATAAACTAAGACTGTATCTTGTGTTTAATCAGATTGATTATTTTCTCTCGAAAATAGATATTGGGGTTCTCCATATTATTTTTTAAATTAATACATATGCAATGCATAATGTTTATAATGAACTTGAATATTTTGCGCACATATATTAACACATCAGCATTACAATCCCTTCCCATTTTTGGCCCTCCCACACCCTCCCCATCCCCCCTAACTCCTGCTACCACACCCGTTTGGTTCTATAGAATGCCTGTATTCTGGGTTTCCCAAATTAGAGAAACCATGTGATATTTACCATATTTAATCTTCTGCATCTGACTCATTTCGCTCAAATCACCACTGTTGTTTTTAAAAAGCATCTTCTTACTTGAGAAGAATTTTTAAAGGTTTTTACTTTCCTAGGTGAAAATTATTTTACCGTCGACTCAGCATGTCGTATTCTCCTTGGATGTTGTATTTGGCTCTTTAAAGCCAGTTGATTTTCAGAGTTTAAGACCTGTCAGCTAGAGGGACAGCCACAGCGCCCCAGCGCTCGCTCAGCCCCACTCATCCGATCCCAAGGCATTGTTGCACAAGTTAATTCCTAACTGTACAGAGGCCTGTGAGACATGCCGGAGCCTTGTGTGTGCACCTCCCCTCCCCGGGCAGGTGTGTGTTTGCTGACAGTGGAGACGTTATTGTTTTGGTCTCTACCTCCCTGCAGGTTTGAGAAGATGATCAGTGGGATGTACATGGGCGAGCTGGTGAGGCTCATCCTGGTGAAGATGGCCAAGGAGGAGCTGCTCTTTGGGGGGAAGGTCAGCCCGGAGCTCCTGGTCACTGGCAGCTTCGAGACCAAGGACGTTTCAGCTATTGAAGAGTAAGCTTCGGCACCACCACCTCTTTCTTCACTGGGTCTTGAAGTGGTTTCAGATAATAAGAAAGGGGTATTGGCTTTTGACCTTTTATGCAGAACCACCGGAGGGTCTCACAGGGGATCCATGGTGGGCCTGTCTCTTCACTCCACTTACTAGTCTCCACTCTGATACTAATTTTGAGTGTGATATTAAAGCGACTCAGTGCTGGGAATAGTTGGCTCCCAGGTACAGGGACTGTGGTGCTGGTTTGGATGTTGGAGGCATTAACCTCTCACGTGCCTCAGCTCCTGCTTTCGTCCTTGAAGCTCTGACATCTCAGTCCTCACCAGCAATTCTCCCAATAGATTGTATCCTAGCAGGGCACGATGACACACACCCGTAGTCCCAGCAGTCTGGAAGGCTGACTGAGGCAGGAAGATCGCAAGTTAGACAACTTAGACACGTAGTGAAACAGTATCTCGAAATAAAAACTAAAAAAGGGGGCTAGCGTTAGAGCTCAGTGTCAAGGCTGTGTGTTCAGTGTTCAGTATTTCAGAAAACACCACCGCCAACAAAAAGAACTATCCTGACCCCTGCTTCCTAACACAAAAAAATAGGTCGTTGGAAGCTGAGGTCCAGTTGTTTTCAATAAACTATTTCAAGACTTGATCCTAGTTTTTCATTCTTTCGATTTCTACTTGTAGATTGAGGAGGTCCTGTTGTTTCAAGGGCCACATGTGGAGAGGAGGTGAATTTAGTGCCAAAAGGAGCAGGGAACAAAGTTCCAGGGATTTTGTTCTAAGTAGGAACCCGAAGGAGCTAAGCCTACCCATTGCTAAGCTCCAAGGGATAAACGTATTCATACTAGCAAGGCACTCCCTGCCCTTGAGAAGGGTGCTTCTTTTTTCCATGGTGAGGGGGACGGGGGGGGGGGGGG